>VANL01000181.1:0-54584 GCA_006352455.1 Brachionus sp. 'Tiscar'
TTTGAAATTTGCATTTTTTATAATTAATTATTTTAATTAAACATTTTTTCGATTTTCGAAAGAGACATCTTTTAAAATATTTTTCATACTTGATCAAAAACATAAATAAAAAAATTTTCGTTTCCTTTTTTTCTTTAGATGAGAAAAATTGACAAAATGCAATAATCGTTTGATCAGATTTTTTTAAATAAAATTTTAAATTATACCTAAAATAAAAAATGACAAAAAAAAATTTTTTTTTTTATTCTTATAAAATCAAATTAGATAAAATTTTCATATATCACTTTAAATAAAATCAAATAATTTAATTGATTTTTTGTTAATCTATTTTTACAAATTGAAATATCTCTAATATCTCTAATCTCTTAATCAAATTTTTTCTATAGGAATTTAAAAATTAATTTTTAAATTTAATATTTTTTAGCGAGTAAAAAATTTTAATAATTTAAAAAGGTTAAATTTCTTTTTTAAAGAGTATAAACTTTAAAAGCTTTACAAATTTAGGTTTTATTAAATAGCTCTTGTATAGTTTGCTTGCAAGAATCTAAATAAAAAAAGATTGTAAAAAAAAAGTTTAACAATTAAATTAGAATAAATACTTTTGAATAAGAATTTCGAAATATTAATTTTTTCTAAAGCTATGTTTATATTTTATTTATTTTATTAAACGAAAAAAAAATTAAAAAATTTTTTTAAAAATTTTCCACTTCAAACTCATTCACGAAAACCTCACATTTTAATAAACACTATCAAATAATTTTTTTTTAAATTAAGTTCTATATTATACAATTTACTCATCACTGTCATTATCACTCGATTTCAAGTGTTTTAATTTTTTCCTCGGTGGCTGCTGATTTGAACTTTTTCCGGTTTGTCCTCGTTTTTGTTTTTTCTTTTTTGATACATCACTTTCAGATGAAAGATCACTATCATTATTTTGTTCGTCATCGTCATCATTTTCATCATCGTTTTCGTCTTCCTCATCTCCAGAACTCGACGCTTTGAACCTGGGCTTTTTTCCAGCTTTACCTCTAGAGCCTCTTTTTGACTTTTTATTAGTACGGTTTTTGCGTCCTCGCTGACCATCTTCATCACTGTCCGAGTCTTCCTCTTCTTCTTGATCATCGTTTTGTCCATCACTTTGCTCGTCATTCTGATTAAACTCATCTGCCAGAGTAAACAAATCTGAATACTTTTTTTTCAAATCATCATCCAAGTTTTTGTTATAGATTTTTTTCAAACATTCAATTAAATTTTCATTCAAAATAAAAGCTATACAAGAATTGTTAAGTCTTAATTTATTCAAATGTCCAAGCACTTGGTCTAGATTTGGAATTTTTTCCAAATCTTCTTCATCATAAATGCTCGAACCGCGCTTTTGATTTTGTTCCAATTGTTGCTGGGCAGTTAGCTTTATTTTATTGACTGAATTTAAGCTTTCGTTAAATTTTATTTTTTTTAGAGTGGTGTCGGGTTTTGCACTTGAGCTTTGATGATTAGCAGACTTGTTCAATAGTTTAATGAACATCTGAGACATTTGGCTAGATGGAGTTTTTTTAGCCCAGTTAATAAACAATGCGCGGGCAACGTTGTCTTCAACCTTTCGCTGTGTAATATATCTAATCAACTCAAAGCTTGGCTCGCTTGATTTAATCATTTGAAATAGATAACAAACAGCTTCAGAATTTTTTACCGAGTCCAAGCGGTTGAATATGGGCAGTAGATATTCAAGAGTTACATCATCATGGGAAACAAGAATCTCCCAGAAAAATAACTGTTCTATCGATTCCCAATTTAGACTCGAACTAAGAACGTCAACTAAAGATTCTTTTCTGAATTTTTTTTTAGATTTACGACCTCGCTGTTTAAGTCGTTCGTTTTCACTAGATTTTCGCTTGCGTTTTACACCGGTAGACACTTTTTTACTTTGTTGAGCTTTTTTTTTGCTTTTACCTTCAAAAAAATGTCAAACTAAAAATATTTATTTATTAACTTAAATTTTATACAGTTCTGGATATTTATTCTTATTTACTTATTTATTTATTTTTTTCATCATTCGAATGATAAAATAATAAATAAGTTCGTAATTAAAATTAAAAATTTAAAAAAACCATTAGCAGAAAAAAATGTGTTAAAAATAATTTTCAGATTAAATAATTGTATAAAAAAACGGGATTTTTTTTTTTAATTTTGCATTAATCTATTTCTTTTTTTCTAAAGGTTATAAGTATGCATTTGAGCATGTGATTTGTTTTTATTATAAAATAACAGCAAACATTTTTTTTAATGCTTTCACACTAGATTTGGAAGAAATTATTTTTAGCAAAAATTAAAAATTTTAAAATTTTTAAAAGCCTGACCCCCATTTACTTTGTAGAAAATTAAACGAGCTTTCTTAAAAAGTGGTTAGTTTTTGACCAGGAAGTAAAATTTTTGAGATATTTAGCTAAAAATAAAAGGCTTTAGTTATTGCCATTACACATACTTTGTTGCACCTTTTTTACCTAAAATAATAGTGATTTAAATAACAGATAAAAAATAAAACATAAAACATAAATTGATTATTGATTTGGTTAACCTTAAAAAAAAGAAAAATAAGGTTTTTTTTCTAGGCAAAAAGTGCAAAAAAAATATTCTGCATTTGAAGTTTTTTTTTTGAATTTATTTATTAGCAGATTTTAATTTATCGAACTAGGAAGAAATTTTGTTCTTTTTGTTTTTTGAAATTCACAATACCGATAAACTTCATTTGAGAAAAATTACCTGACTAAACCAAAAATATTTAATAAATAAGGCGTTGTGAACTTCAAATACAAATTGAACACAAACTGTTGCTTATTGATAAGTTAAAATTAAAATTAATTGAAAATATTAATAAAATACTATAACCCATTTTTTACTTGAAATAAATGCAAATCAAATATTAAGACTCTGAAGAAGAAAAACGTGTTCTGTAAATTGATGCACCTGGTAAATCCTTTGAATCCACCAATTACTATATTAATTCTACCAAACTCTGAATCACATCAGTTAAATTCAGAATTTTAACAAAAAAAGAAATAGTTGTGAATTTAGGATTTTTACCTCAACTTTAAGTGTTGCTAAAAAGAATATAAAAAATTATAGAACATGTGCTTTTTATATTTTTTTATGTACTAAAAATTCACAAAACTCTGAGTTTTGCAGAATCAATATATTGGTGGTACCAAAGGATTAACTAAATGCTTCAATATACAGAACATGTTTAGCTCATTCAGAACTTAGGCATTTTTGATATTTTGATTTTGTATTTTGTACCAAACTTGTAATAATTCCATGAGCATCCTTCTTTGTAACACAAGAATTTACAAAAAAAATCAATAAAATATGTTGCAGTATTTTTTTTAATTTTTGGAAAATTATTAATCTCCTGTTCAATTGGTATTTGAATTAAATTAAAAATCTCTTGTTCAATTGGTATTTGAATTTCACGATATCAATGAATAAAAAAAATAAAAAAATTTTCAAGTTTTGAAAAAAAAACTAAAATATTTCATGTCATGAATTGACTTAATTTAAAAAAAAATAAATAATTTTTTTTACTTGAATAACTGTAAAATAAATAACTCTGGCGCATACAAAAATTAAAAAAATAAAGTTGAAAAATTATAATCGCTTTTTTTTTCAGCATTAAATAAATAAACTATAAAAAATTTAACTTTTATTTTCTTTAGTCTTAGAAATAAATATGAAAAAAAAAACCATCTAACCTTTATCATCTTGAGGTTGTCTTAAAAGTTCCAATTCTTGTGTAGTAATATTGGAAACAATGTCCTTTAGTTGTCTGGAATCAATACAGCTTACAATCAAATACACTAATTCACTATTGTTTATCATGTACTTTGGAGCTAAATTAGATCCACATACAAACGGAAGTATAAAGCAAAACAAAAACGGGTCATCTTGTTGACACAATCTAAGATCCTGCATAATACAATTTCCTAATTGTATATCGGTCTCGGCAAAATCTTCGTCGTGATCAGATTCATCTGCCGAATCGTCGGTGGCCGACAGCGAGCTTGATGATGCCTTGTCCGTAGCTAAACTCTTGCTCAAGCTAACACGCTCTTTGACAAACTCGTTAAATATCCGTACTAATGTCAATAGTTCACTACTTTGAGCTGTTTGACTTGGACTAAATTGATTTTTTAAATTTATCACATTTAAATAGAATAAAAAAAAATATCCGATACGATTTTGTTTTGAGTACAATTCGGTTAATAGCTGTAGTAGAACTTCTCGTTCGTTAGACAAATTTTGTGTTGTCGCTATTTCTTTAAATAGTATAAAAATGGGCTTTTGTAATATTGCCTCATTTAAAAGTGTAAAACAATTCGGATCGAATAAATCGATTTCATTTTTATAAAATTGACCAGGTAGTAAATTGTTTGTAAAGTCATTTTTGAACATGGCTGCCAAGCAAATAGCAACTTCGCTCAATAGACTGCTGTCGACAAAAGCTGGATCACGGTACATGAACGAAAGTGACTCTTTGAACAACGAATTTACTATGTAAGACTTGGCCGACCACGATGAGGACAAACTAGAGTGTAAACTTTGATAAAATTCTTTTAGCTTTGAATTTAGCTCGGTCAATTTGTCGCGCAAATCGTCCGAGCTTACCATGGCCAATTGAGATTCAATATTTGACATTTGTGGAGTAACTGAGCCTAAGCATTGAACAACTGTTTGTGTATCGTCTAAAGTAGTGAAAATTTTAAATGGTTTTTGCATCAATTGTTGAATTTGTAATTGAATGGGATCTGTTATGGTAACACTTGGAATTCGATTAGTTGTTGTTGTGCCATTAGAGCTTGCGGTGGCAGTTGCGTTCTTAACTTCAATATCTTCCTCATCGTCACTACTAAATGCGGCTGATGCATTCTCCGTCTCTTTTATGGCCTGAAAATCGCTCTCTTGTTTGACTTCTTGTTTTATTTCTTGTTTAACTACTAGCTGAACTGGCGGTGCAGCAACAGGCGTCTCCGCCGGCTTAAGACTTAAAGTCTGAAAAAAATTACCAAAAGTTAGTTGAATTAAATTTTTTAAATCACGGTCCAAAGTGGGCACTTGAAGCTGTGTTTTTGGATCGGTAGTAGTGCCAAAGAATATTTGTGTCGATGGTATAACGCGTTTGTCAACGCTGTCTTTGAACGATTGCATTATACCATTGAGTATGTGTTCGCGAAAGGCCATGTGATAATTAACGGCAATACGACACAAAAAATCGAATAGCATACTAAGAGTGAGGCCAGGAATGCTGTTCAGCCTGATCAGATTAAACATGAGCAACACGGCTGGCTCGATCAGCATAATATTTTCTTTTTTCGAGTCGTACATCAACCAGTCGTAAAAAAGCGCCAATTTTAAATTGGCCGAATCGACTGGATTCGTGCATGTGGTCAACAGCCAGGAGCATAGGGCCCATCGAGGACAAAGACCTGCGTTCAGCTGTTCATTAGTCGGATGAACAACCACGCATATATATCGCATTAAATCGATGCGAAGGCTTTGACTCTCGGGCGTGCTCAAATACTGACGCTGAAACCATTCGAGATACTTTTTATGCTGACCGGCTTTTACCTGAGTTATAATGAAATATATTTTGCGTTCCATGTCAACAGTGAGACGCGAAATGAGACATCGACGCTTGGTCGGAAGCCTCATTAGGTAAAGAAGACCGCCCAATTGAGAAAATTGATGTGATAGAGTTTGCGGCGATTGTACAATGTCCTTCCATAATAGCTCAAATTCGGCTATGCGAGCCACATTCTGAAGCAATCGGACCAAGTCTCGGCCTATGAGCATACAATCGTTCCATTTGTCACGCAGTATTTGAATGCAAAAGTCAGTTTCTCGTTGTCTTAGCTGCTGAAGGGTTGAGCTTTGTGCATGATCCGAAATTAGTCGAAGATAAGAGTACACTGTTTGTGTCATTAATTCATTGTACTGATAAATCCAAAGCGAATTTGTGTTCTGCTCTTGGCCATGTGTTGTTGTTTGATCTGTAAATATGTCGAGTATGCTCTCGGCTAGCCAAATGTTCTTGTCGGTTAAGCAACCAGATTGAATATTTCTTATCATGTGAAGCATTAGCTTTTCGAATTGATTTATTCTTGACTTGGATAGTTCTTTTATAAGCCAGATTAATTGTTGTCTGGGAGTGTCCTGAAGTTTTGTGTAAGCCTCGATGATAATGTGAAGTAAATTGCTTATTAAGGTTCCGTAAGGAATGTTCGGTGCATCGGCCTGAGCGAAACTAAGCGAAACATTGTTGCACAGAAACAGATAGCGAAGGCACTTTGAGCTTGAAGATGGATCGATTAGGATTGAGTAGAGAAGGGCGTTGGACACTTCGTCATTGTATTGCTTGGACTGGTTGGCATGTTGTGACAGCTCATTGAAACTAGAGCTGTCTGATTGCTGAGTCGGGTTGATTAGATTTTGAAGTTTGTTATACGATTCTTCGAGAGTTATTTCGATTGCATCTTTGGGTTCGATGCTGGCCAAGTTGTAAAGCTTCGAGTCAGATTGTGCTAAATGAAGCTGATGATGGTGAAACTTTTGAAGATTGGACGACGAAGACGAGCCAGTTAATTTTTGTTGGTCGGGTTTGTTTAGTCTACGTTTAAATGCTCCGTCTTGATCTGGCTGACCAGATGGTTTGTTTGTTGGCAACATTTAAATAAACTTCAAGTAAATTAAAAAAAAAGGAGCTAAAAGTGATTTTTTTTTTATTATTATAAAAAAAAATCTGAATATTTTTCATTTAGTTTAATTCAAATATTTTGTTCGTTTAATTGTGATCATTGTGTTTATCAATTGTCTTACAATTGTGTAATTTTCAAATGTTTTAGCTCATTCAGATTTTCAGATTTTTCTTTAAATTTTTTTCGGATCAAATTAAAATTTGAATAAAACTTTTTCACTATTTCATTTCTCTTTCGTTTTTTTTCTATATTCTTGTCTAATCATGAGGCAAGTGACAATAACCTACCCAATGCACTAATTATGATGACCTGATCAAGCTTTCATTTACTCAATTCGATTTAAGGATAAAAACTTTATGTTTTTTAAATTTCTATTTTATTTATCATTATAATTGTAATTTTAAATTAAGAATTAAAAATTTATTTATGTGTCTAGAATAAACATAACTATTCAAATTTGTAAAAAATATTTATTTATAATTGAATATTCTTGATAAAAATCGAAATTAGAATGAATACAAATCATACTAATTATAAAATTGAAGTCAGGTATTAAAAAATTTATTTAATGATCAAAATCAAACTGACTAAAAACATAATTAGAAAAAGATTTAAAAAACCTTTTTAGAAGCAACTTGAAATTCAAAGATCAATGTATAGCAGCTGCTAAGAAAAGTAAGAGAATGCTTGGTATATTGAAGAAAACTTTTATAAAACATGAAACTGATATATGGAAAAAAAAAATATATGTTATATTTGAGCAAACCGTATGGTTACCATATTTAATAAAATATATAAAAACATTAGAAGATGTTTAACATAAGTTATGTGAACGTATGATAAGATGGATAACATCGTTTTTGAAAGGTAGAACTCAGAAAGTGGTACTTGGTGAAACATGTTCAAATTGGATAGATGTGATAAGTGGAATGCCTCAGGGCTCAGAACTGGGGTCATTACTTTTTGTTATTTACATTAATTACATGTTAAAACTTATAGAAAATGAATGTGAAGCTTATGCAGATGATACAAAAATTATATCAGCAATCAAGAGTTAGAGCTTTGCTTGGACTAGCTCCAAGTTGTAGTAATTACTACTACTACTAAGTTAACCGGAATACTTAAATTAATAAGATATTTAAACTAATTTAAACCAATAAAAAAATTACAAAATGGTAAAATCAGGCTTTTTTTATATTTATTTATAAAGCATTGACATAGGATTTTGGATAAA
Source organism: Brachionus sp. 'Tiscar' (assembly GCA_006352455.1). NCBI lineage: Eukaryota > Metazoa > Rotifera > Eurotatoria > Ploima > Brachionidae > Brachionus > Brachionus sp. 'Tiscar'. The sequence goes on from VANL01000181.1 coordinate 7,984, forward strand.
CAGATTTTATTGTTTTGTTGGTTTTATCTTTAATATGATCGTTTTAAAAATATTCAAATGAACATGGATAGTCAAATGAAGATGTATGAATATGGGTTTAACTAGCCTAAAATTAAGACGCATTAGAGGTGATTTAATCCAGAAATATAAAGAACTACATAAATTGGATAATATAAACTGGTATAGGAAGCCTATTGCATCTAATATAAATTAAACCAATATACTTATATCAAAGAATTAGTAAAATCGAATCAACAACGATCAATCTTTTTCAATAATAGAATAGTCAATCTCTGGAACAAATCACCAAGTGTTTTAAAAAACGCAAAGTTACTTTAAACATTCAAAAACGCTATTGATAAAAATAATATTAACTGCCTTAGCTAATATTAATTAGCAATGTGTTTTCAATAACAATGCAGTATATTTATCTATCTAATATGTGGTAAAATAAATGTTTTGAATTTTTATAGTTGTGCCAAGATAAAAAAGTCAATTTTCAAAATTTTTGAAATTGACCCCACATAAATCTTCAGTTTATGAGTAATCTGACGTTGCGATTGAGTTTTGGTCAAAGACTTAATTCGTTTTTTTAAAAATATGATTGGAAACGGTTACTGGTCTTCCAGGAGATTTTTATTGAACAGAATTTTTGTATTCTTGTGCCTATCTTTGAAAAGCACATTTGTTTATTTCGAAAGAAATTTGGCCCAATTAGCCTAACTTGAATCTATGCGATTTTTATCTTTGGAATGCGATTGTTACGTGAATGAGGATAAATAAATTCGCAACTAGAGTTGAATTTATCGTTCCGTTCAAAAGTTATTCGACCAAAATCAAAAATATACCAAATTTTTCTTATTTTTAAAAAAGTTAAAATTTCAGGGTTTTTTGAGTATATCTTTTGAAACCGAATGTAATAAAAATAAGATCTATCATTTTAATCCTTGTTTAATTATCTATCAAATGGTATATAATACTTATTAAAATAAAAACCAGGAGGACATGGAGATTTTTAGGAGTGGTCAAGGTAATGCTCTTTATTTTCGTGACAGAAAAAGCAAATAAATAAAAACATAGTGTTTTGTAATCATGAAAGCCTAATGTATGTATGTATAAAATTTCAAAAGTTTTGGATAAACCAATCGCCAGATTTTATCATTTTTTTTTAATTAAGAATTCGAAAAATCCATTTTGACAACGGCTATACCATGGATTATAACACCCACCAGGACCTTCAGGTCCTTTTTCACATATTCTCTGACTTTTTGAACAAATACGCCCAGAATAGCAGGAATTGGCAAATTGATTATAACCCACCCACCAGATAGGCTTCAAATAAAAAAATTACAAAATTTTAAAATCAGGCTATTTTTATATTTTTTAAAGCATATAAATAAACAGATATTTTTTTGTTGGTTTTATCTTTAAAATGAAAGGTTTGAAAATATTCAAGGATATTTATTAAAATAAAATAAAAATTTATAGTATACAGATTGTGACCCTGATCATTAATTTCATTTTCTAAGGCTTGTACATAAATTAAAGATATTTTTAATGTATTTAGAGGGCACGGCTAAGTAACTAACAACTGTGCCCAACGTTAAATCTTCACACTCTTTTTATACATAGTACTTTAAATTTCTGTATTCTCGTTTCTTCCTGTATTCATTCTCTACACCTATGGTCACTTTAACTCAGCTAACGGGTGTTTCATAATTAGTTACACAAATAATTAATTAAAATCAAAAAATTGAAAAAAAAATATAAAAGGTGTAAGTCAGTGAAAATTCAATGCTCATCATTCTTCCATTAACAATTGGCTTCATAGACAAATTGGCTAAAATGAAAATTTCTTATCGAAAACGTGAAAAAATACCGAAGTAAATGAAGCCCAGCGGCTCAAAGCAATAAAAAACTGCTGAATAATCGTAAATCGACTTTATAAAGAGCAAAGTATCGTAATTTTGATGAAAAATATATTTTGCTTTTTTGGTAATAAAATACCAGTAATTATACAGAATGCTGAGTATTATTCAAATGACAAGGAAAAATGTTAAGAAAATTATTCGTTTCGCAGGAAAATAAAAGTTTCCAAAAAAATTCTTATGTAGATAAAAATTTTTGAGCCCGAAATGTTGAGCATTTTCGCTTGTCCAAATCAGCTGCTAAAAAATTAAAGATTTATATCAAAACGGAAAAACGCTTGGAAAAACGACTTCTACCATTCATCGAAAAGTATCACAGTAGACATAATAATTTGTTTTGGACAGATTTATCAAGTGCTCATAGATCTGCTGAGACGATTTCTTGGATGGATGTAATGGTTTATTATGCACCAAAAGGCATTAATCCTCTAAATGTTCCACAAGAGAAACCAATAGAAAAATTTTGGGTGGTCTTGGAACAGAATGTCTATGTCAAAACAAAATTAAGATCTTTTTAATTAATCTTTTTTTGAAAAATTAGAAATCAAAGACTTTTAATTTTTTTAAAATATCCTTTTTGGTTAAAAAGTCAAAAATTTTATTTTAAATAGTTTCTAACTAATAAAATTGAAAAAAAAAATTTAGTTTCAATTGATATTTTGATTCAGAAAGCTGTCATACAATGCTTTTTCTTTTTTGAACTAAAAAAAAAACAAAAATAAATATAAAAATTTTAATTTTATTAAAATACCTCATTGATTTTCATCAATAATTTGTTAAGTCTGTCTTGTAATAAATCTGTATCTGCTTTATAATTACTTGGTGGTAGATCGGCAATGTTTTGTTCTTTTTTCTTAATAAAACCAGTTCTTTTAGCAATTCCTTTAATCTTAGCTATGAAATATTTAGACATATCAGTTTCAATAAGGTAGTTCTCTTTATTTCGCTTTACTTCAATGAAACTATCACTAATCACAGTAATAAATACGCTAATGATTATAATTAGAACCATTAAGTTATAAAATGCAAAAAAAAAAGGTCCTAATATGGAACTCTCTTTAATTACAGGGCCTATATCAAATTTTCCCAATAATGCCTGAAAACAAGTTGTCATCGATTTTACTAATGTTGAAAATCCAGCAATTTTTTCATTAAAAATCAAATAAAATAACATCACAAAAGCAAAATACCATATCAGCATCATAAATGTAATGCCGATTAATTCGTCCAATGAATTACGAATGGCTGTAATCAGAATTATGATGTTTGAATTAAATCTTAGTAATTTAATAAATTTAATTGTAGCCAAGCAAGTACAAATCGCAATTGTGAAGTTAAACATATCGTTCCAATAGCTTATATCTTGAAGTCTAATGTAACCATAGCCATTTGTTTCTTTGAAAAATTTCTTAACTTCCTCTCCTACTAGAACTTTATAAATATACATAGCTAATGCAGCCCAAGAAAATGCAATCATTGTCCACTGCAAATAAATCCAAAATTGCTTGAAATATTTTTTTTTAAACTTAAAAATTTTCACTATTTCTCTGAACATGAAATAAACTATGACAACCAAATAGGCAATTCCAGTTCCAATTTCTATAGCATCATTTTTTGTTGCCAAAAGCTTTAGAACATTAAAGCGTGGCGTTTTTATCACGTTTCCTGATGCAAGTACTTCAAATAAAATTGAGGATATACAAAATAGATTCAGATTTGGATTATAAGCTGTGAATTCAATGAAAACTGATCTTGTTTGTCTATCGATCCAATTCATTTGTTGCATTAAGCTCATATTGCCTCTAATAAAGCTTAATTTACCACGCATTTCATAAGTGTATCCTCCTTCACTGAACGAGCTATAAATTGGCAAATCACTTGAATGTCTGTACTGGAACGATTTGTAAACTCTTTCCATTCCATGAGCTGGCTTATATGTTTCGTTAAAATTTGACCAAGAATAGTCAAAGTCGCCTTTTTCCTCATTAAATAAGCTATAAGAGTCGATACAAAAATGGGTGATGTTTTTAATCTGCGATGATATTTTGCAAGAATCATTTTTTACTCGGTTTGATCTTAAAATGGCGTATCCAATTATCCTTGATGAGAAATCGTCAAAAAAGCCACCCATCTTAGAAACAGATTCATCATTGTACCATTTGGATATACGAATCTTTGAAGCAAAATCTTCAATTGTCCATTGCCAAACATCATCTATTGTTTTGATCTAATAAAATTATTAAACTAGTTGATTTGAAAAAAAAAACTCAAAGACCGTTTATTTTTATTTAAAAGTATCATATTAGATTTGAATAATTTAGTTATGAAAAAATTAGATATTTATTCGAACAAGTAATGTTTTGACTTTACTATCGATATAAAATCATAGTGTTTTATTAATGAAAATGGAAAATTTAACTCAATTGTATCTAATAACTTTTTTTCTGAGGGTCTAAAAATCGAAGTGTTGAAATTAAATTAAACATATTTTTGGACAATATTTTAAAATTTAGATGAAAAAATATTTTAAAACAAAATTTAATCAAAAAATAATTCAATTTCTCATTTGAATAATTTTAAATTTGAAACACAATTTAAAAATATTTTGAAACAATAATAATTTTTTTAGGGCAAAAAGCGAAAATTATCCAAATTTTTTTTCAATTTAAAAAATTCATTTTATTATTCAATTTTCGATAATTTTTTATCGAAATCAAATTAATATTCCCTAATTAATTTATTTAAATTTTTAAATCAGTATTTGTTTTTGTTCCGATTGATATTGAAATTTTTTATTCAATGATCTTAAAACTTAAAATTTTTACTTACAAATATTATTAAATTTTATTCAAAAAGTATCCAAATACTAAATCAAATACAATATTCGATTTCCAACACAAAAAAATCATTCTGTTAAATCTTTCAACTGATACAAAGTTTGTATCACTCAAATTTAGTCTGTCAAATTATTAAAACTCAGCAATTTAATTCTAATACAAATTTATAATGCTTAAGAACACGGCATTTAAAGATTAATTTCTTTAAACTTAAACCTTCGCAAGTGCGATCGAAAAGAGATTGGAAACTGTTTTATTTTAAAAAAAACTAAAAACAGCATGCTTGGAAGACAAGCTACACTTTTTTGATTTTTTTAACAGTTGTTAAAAAACCAAATTTTTAAGTTAGAAAATTAAATGAAATAAAAATTGATTAAAAATTAGAAAAAGAATATGTTTTTCTTGTTTTTTATTAGCTTCAAATAAATGAATTTTATATAAAATAATATAATTTTTTTGGAAATAAAGTCTTGTAATTTAATTTCAGTTTTTATTTAATTAAAATTTTGAATTTTAACAATAACATTTAATTTGCTAACATTGTTTTTAGTTATTTTTTCCATCTAGTCTCAAACAAAATTCTCATTTATAAAACATAAAACATATATTTACATCCTCTGAGAAAATATTTTTATCTTTGGTTCAAATTTATTTATTTTTCTTCGATTTAGACATTGCCTGGTTATTAAAATCAATAATCAACTATTAAGAATAAACATTACTTTTTCAAATTGTTCTCCTAGAAAAAACTTTTCCATATGAGCTTTGTAAAAATAAGAATTTGAAACACGTGTTGAATAAGAGAATGTAAAAAGTAGCATCAAAAATACAAAATAAGCTGTGACTTCTTTCACCATTTTCCAAAATTTAACCTCTGTTTCTCGCTTTTTCCGGGCTTCATTTATCTCAGTTGAGTTCAACTTTCCCAGATCACTAATTTCAAAATTTCTATAATCATCAAATCGTTGGTCCTTGTTCAAATTTCTCTTATTTTCATAAGCCGAATCATCTTCATCTGCATCATGCTGAATATCTGATACATCATTCGATTTACGACATATTAAAATAACCACAAAAGCAGTGAGAATAATTTTAATCGGCTGTGTTAACAAAATCGATGACAAAATCGAAGTGATAAATGAAGTTAGCCATTTTTTTACTTTTTCATCTCCTAAATTAATGCCTTGCATGATTATAAAAAATATAGACACACCCATAAAAATTGCTGAAAGAACATAGGCAATTATTTTACACCACCATGGCAAACCTTTAGATTTTTTTTTCGCAGGAAGTTCCGGCTCAGGTGTCTTGCTTGTCTGCAAATTATCAAACTTAATCTCTTTACTTTGATTTTTAGACATTATCTTTTCCAATTTTTTAATTGGGGTTGTCCTCTTTTTGGAGCTACGAAACAGATAAACCAGTAATAGAGTTGGAGGAAAAGTAATTAAATTTGTGACTATACCGATTCCTATTTGGGTCGGAGTCAGCATAAATGGACCGATTTCTAAACCTCCTGGGTTTGAAGAAGTGTCTACTCCATAGTATAAAATATTCATCAACATTGTGACATAAAGTAGTACAAAGCAACATGTGACTCTATCCATTCTGGTAAAAGCACTTTGAATTGGTCTGCTTAATATAGATAGCCATAAATGCTCATCTTGAATTTTTTTCTTAGTTTCTTTCTGAGCCAAATACTGTAAATTAGTCTTTTGAACCTCTGTTGCCACTGGTAAGAGCCGATCGATTTGACCATCATCTTTCTCCACAGCTAACCATTTTTCACATAAAAAATAAGCCTTTTCTTTGGTCTGTAAGTCACGTACAATCACAAATTTTAAATACCAAGATGCGTAGTCATCATCTCCTGAATTGTCATGCCATATTCTTAGATAGCTTAAAGCACCAAGAGGCTCTTCTACGGCCATTATGAATGAATCAATAGCACTTCGTTTAAATACTTTTCTTCTAGGATCACTCAATACTCTTATACCTGTATCAAAATTTTTTCCCGACAGAAGAAACCTAACTTTGGAATCAGTTCCAGCGTGTCTTCTGCTACCAGTGAAAACTATAATTTCATAGCAATAGTCATGGTAAGGATTATTATCTGGCAATAAATTAAGGCCAAGTTTTTTGCTATCTTGGATGTCCATGTATCTGGCTATTATTACTAAAACTATAAACAATGAACTGATTACAATGACTGTAATGTAAATTGTTGGGTTTTGGGCAAACGATGCATTGGCGAAAACTTTTTCAAAATTTATTGCTGGTGGCAAAACCACAAAACCTCCGGCAAAGGTGGTCAAATGTTTTGATTTACAATGAGTAAAGTGAATATTCGAATCGTCCATTATTAAAACACCATCCGATTTCCACTTACCACTTTCTTTGTCATAAAAATAGCATGCTGATGAAAATATTCTTAGGGAAAAATCGGCTGTAAAATTTGTCATGGTTTGGATTATCGGAACAAATGAAGTTGAGTTTCTTTCAATGCAATAAGATTCAAATTCTGTCACATCCATTTCACGAATTCCAAATCCAATGAGACCTTTGAAACCATTTATTTCTGATTGATTTATTGAAATCTGATAGTATTTTTCACCACGAACATTTTTAATACCTAAAAAATTTTAAAAAAATTATTCAATGAAATAAATGGAATAATTGGAATAATTAATGGAATATTCAATGGAATAATTGGTTTATATATATCGAAGTAGCTCTAGTAGACCTCAAAAGCTAACTTTTAGGGATGAAAGTTACATTTTTAGAGAGATTAGATCTTACATCTAGCTATCAAAATTTAGTTCTAAGATTGATTGATTCTGATTTTAATTCTAACGACATTTGGATTTTTCAGCAAGATGGCGTTTCGGCTCAAACTGCTCACTCACTAAGCGACTGGTTCAAAGAACTGAACACTGATGTTTTGCCATGGTGTGTCCGTTCATCAGATCTCAACTTATGGTGCCAAATTGGTAGCCACTAAAGTAACCTCAATTGAGCATTTAAAAGAGGTTTTTCCATATAGAGTGATTAAAGATTTCGATTGAGTATGTACAGAAATTGATTGAATTGATTGATTGAATCAAATAGAGATAACTGAGATTACATTATAGAAATAACTGTTTCAGTAAAAGTAAAAAAATTAATTTTTTTCTTTAGTCATTCTTAGTCAATGAAATTAAAACTAATAAAAAAATGTATTCTATATATTTTATGTTTTCTGATGCATTTTGAAAAATTGAATGAGAATTGAAACTGCAAGTGAGAATTGTGTGATGGTTTCATCTGAATTAAAGTGGAATGTTCAAGGAAAACGTGCGCGTACAAAAGCAAACAATATAATAGGAATACTTAAGCGAACGTTTGCCAGTGGAGAAAAGAACTTAAGGACAAAGTTAAATATATAATCCTATGGTCAGACCACACCTAGAGCTTGCGGTGCAAGTGTGGAATCCAAGTTAAAAGAAAGACATGAATGCATTAGAAAAAGTTCGAGAACGTGCTACAAAAATATCTTTGACTTTGAGAGGTATGGACTATGAAATGCGATTGCTGAAGATGGACCTAACCAAACGATTAAACAATAAAAATATTTTTAGACAAAATAAATATATTTGGAAAATTAGCGAACTTTTTGTGCAGAGAAAAAAAAATTTTTTTGATATATATATTTACTTTCTGGGCAGATCCCAATTGATGCATCACTAAATACTGGTGTAAGACCAATTTTGTACCATATAAAGTAGCCAACTTCTAAATTTTCTGGTCTTATTTGAATAAACACTGAAATATTAACAGCATCAACTGTAATTCCATTTGGCAAAAATGAAGCATTTTTCGCTAATGATAAGTTAGCTGTATCTACATATTCAAAATCAACATGAAGAGTTGGATTACGAGGGATCCATAAATCGATTGGGCTTCTCGATTCAGTCACTCCTATCGGTTTTGAGTTATCATCCAAAAAATCTATACTGACAGTATTTGAGTCTTCAATCTTAGTTTCATTTGCACCATTTGTTCCAGTTGGAGCTATCGGCTCATTACGTGTTCGAATGACTATTGTTTTTGTATTACAAGAATTGGGATCTATAGGCGGTGTATACAATGGATTTCGAGATGAATTTGTATTGTTAACTGGCTGTTCGGAAATCAAATCACAAAAATTTGGTAAATTTATTTTCGAAAATCCTTGATAGATCGATTTAGTCATGTCTGAAGCGCTTAATTTTTTCATTTTCATGCTAACTGATGGGGTATTAATGTCAATTGATTGGTCTTTATTAAGCCGATTTGACATAATTTTTGATGTTAAATCAATAACTGCTTGTGATTTTTGTACAGCATCGATTAGTTGAAATTTTTTCTTAAAATTGTTGACTTTGGCAACTGGATCAAGATCAGCGATACTAGGATCTGAATCAAGATTTCCTTTTGAAATTAAAAAAAAAAGCAATTAAGTTGTGTCTATAAATTTTGGTCAAAGTTAAATATCCTTTAAAAAAATTTTTAGATTTGAGTGAAATTGAAATATTAATAAAGAATTTTATTTATTTTGATAAGTTTGATTTTAAAAATGAAGAACTAAAAATAAAATAATTTTTTTTTTTAATTTATTTTTTAACTAGTTGAAAAATAAATGAATGTTTACCGAAATAATATTTTAATATTATTTTTGATTAACTAATTTTATTTTGAAATTATCGTTTGTAAATTAAATGAAACAATAATTTAAATAAATAAATATTTAAAATTATTTAAATACAATAAAAAAATTTTTTTTCCTCATTTAAAAAAAAAAATATGATGCCTAAATTATATTTAATGGCTTTATTTAAAAAAGGTCCAAATAAAATATTCTAAATTTGTCTCAGATTGTAAGAAGAAAATATAGATAAAAAATGAATAAAAGAGATGCACTCTCGTAATTAAAATAATTTTAATTCCAAGTGGTTCAAAATTTTTAACATATTTTAATTGTTTAATTTACTTGGATTATTCCAAAAATTTTCTAAGTCATTATCGTCATCAGGAACAGCTGCGTCACTTAGATCTTTTTCCAAATCTGTTGAATAACCATTCAATGAAGAACTTAAGCCCTTATTTAAAAAAAAATGCGAATTTTTTAATAAATTTTAGTTTAAATTTGCTTACCGCAGCAATGTTGTTTATTGTTCCAACAATGCCACTTACTACTTGTTGAAGATTGTCCAAAGAGGCTGTGTTGCTAACTGAATCTAATGCTGAAGCTAAATTCATGCATTGACTCGTAACTACTTCGGATGATTGACGAGAGAGCTCATCTGACGATTGAGTTGCAGTGTTCAAAACACCAGACCACAATTTAAGACTACTCATATCGGATATACTAACATTCTTGATTTGAGTTATCAGAGCATCTCGAACTTTGGATCTTTTTTGTCTATTTTCTTCATAAGTTGAATTATCGCTAGGCTAAATAATATTTTAGACAGTTTTTTTCAAAATATTTCTTTAATATTCTTTAAATAATTCAAACCTCTGGAGCTCCAGAAAATGATCCAGTGATATTCATTGAATCTAAATTATCAAAATTAGCATCTTCAGGTATGCCCTGATAGGGTCCAAATCCAACAATTGTCTTTCCACTTAAACCGTTTTTGTCGCCAAAACCCTGATTGTTGAGTACTGAAGTTATGGAATTTACTACTTGAAGGACTACTTGAGGTTTCCCACTAAAAAGCTTAAGGTTAGCCTCTGATGTCGGATCTGCTGAAGTTATTGAATTCATCATTTCATCCATTAATTCTGTATTTTCTTTAACTACAACTGGTGTTTCTATATTGAATCGAGTTGCGCCATCATCATTGTCAATAACTTCAATATAAAGATACATTCTGTATTCATCAAAAGCAGGACCCAAAGGTAATTCAAACTCCATTTGGCCAACAGAATCGTAACCAAGTGAAACTGGCTGATCAACTCCTCGATAAGAGGCTAATTTTAAAGAATATATGTCAATATATATTTTTTTTATTTAAAATTTACAATAATATTCATAACGTGCAATTTTTCCGTCTAAATCATGCCATTCAGAGCAAGTTATTTTAAAGAATGTGGTCATTGCTAAACCATTAGTTGGACTTACAGTGCATCTACCAGGTTGTGGTAATTTATTTTTTCTCAATTTTAGTGATGAACTGCCCACACTAATTCCATAACTTGTGATAAGAGTGACTGTCAGGTCAATTTTCCAATCGATAGCTGTCTCATCTAATTTGAACAATTCAGCTAGCATTACCATTTGATTTGAATTTGAGCCTAGCACATGAGTTTGGTTCAAAAAAATAACTCCATTCGAGGACTCTTTGAGAAAAAAAGTGATAAGAGATCAAAATTTAACCATTTTTATTTTTTTTTTACTTGATGAATTAGATGGGACATGTGGCATCCAAAATGGTATCCAGGCATTGTCAACTGTCGGTTTTGCTAACTTACGAAATATCTGAAATGAATAAGCTATTGAGTCTGCATTATCACATCCGACCTCGCAATTTCCTCTGATTTGAAGTTGAGAACTGGGATTTATTTTTTGAAATGCTGGATATGGCTTGCATTCACCTGATGGATTACATCTAAAAAAGTTCATTTTTGAGAAATAGAGCAATTTCAAACGTCATTTTCATTTTGGATCAAAAAAATTAGTCATGAAATTGTTCAAAAAAATTTAAACAATGGTAAGATTAATTGAAAGGAGAAGCTTTGAATAATATTTACTGGAAATTTTGTTTTGGTCAAAAAATCATTCTGCAAGTTGAATCAACGTATTCAATGGTTTTATCATCCCAAAATTGAAGATTCTCCTCTTAATTAATTTCACAAATTAAATTAAATTTAAATTCTTCTTGACTAATTTTTAAAAAACTAATCATTATTAAATTATTTCACTAGAAAAGAACGATGATACATTAATTCTTTAATAAAAATCAGATATAATCCTTTTACTGTTATTATTCTATTAAATTCGAATTTTGTAAGAAAAATTTTCTATGAAATCACTGAAAGAACAACGCTTTAAAAAATTTTGAGGCTAGAAATCGGTAAATTCAAAACGGTTTAAAATTAATATTTGCAATAACTGCCAAAGTATGCAAGCTCTCTTAAAATCAAAAATATGTTGAGCTTTACAAGGTATTGTGAATTGCAAAAACAAAAAGAACACAAATCTTCCTTTTTTGATAAATCAAAATTTACTAAAATAAAATATGTCTAAAAAAATACTGCAACTAAATTCAATATAATTTTTTACCTTAAATAAAAAACTTTGCTTTCTTCTTCTTGGGTAAAAAAATAAATAATCAATTTAAATCTTATAAGTTTGGTTTTGGTGTTTTAAAAAAATCATCAAAAAGGCTTACTGAAATATAATTAGAGTTCAAGGTAATTATTAAAATAATTTAGTTTTTAGAATGTTTTTTTTTTAAAACAATGGTTCAATTAAAATCTATCTAATTTTTTTAAATATTGAATTTAAAAACTAATTACCCAAGGCTGATGATTGGAGTTTTCTTTACAAATTCTAGCCAAAGATCAAATTCCTGGTAATATTCTTCACCAAGATATTCCGTTGCAATCATAAATCGGTATGCTCTTATTTTATAATAAACCAAATATGCAGTGAAAATTTTTATAGAATTTCCAGATGAACCAAATTCATAACCTTCGGACTGTTCAAAACAAGTTGTATTGCTGCTCATAGGATATGAACCATTTTTAAGTGAAAACAAATCTAGTTTTGTTCTTGAATTTTTTGATGGGTACGGTTGAAAAATACCTGAGTCTATGACCGTGCAATAAAATTTAAACTTCAGACTTGAAATTGGCACTAACGAGTCTTGATCGAAAGAAAATGCAACTGGATTAAACTCAAGTTCTTGTTCCATACCAAGTCTTCTTTCAGCAACACCACCTTTCAAGCCCCATACAACTATTCCAGTAGGAACCACCATAATATAACTATCGATACTTGATTCAAATTTTCTTCCCATTAAACTAGAACCAATCATTCGAACAGTGAACACAAATTTATAAAGTCCATAGTTTAAACTGTTTGGTCTGATCACTATTTCAGCATTTTTTTCTGTAGGATTACTGCTAATATCAATTCGAGAGATATGTCTACCATTTGTCTTATCAATCAAAAACAACTCCCAGCCTTTTTCATTTGAAAGTGTTAGGTTACATCTGAGAACCGATTCTGCTAGCAAAGTAATCATTTTTGTACGAGCTATTTTAATAGGAAGATAAAAATATTCGGCTCTTTCTTCGATGTATAAAAGTGGTGGAGCACAGGGCATTGTAGTTACAGTAACTGACGTACTTACTGATTTTTCTGATGCAGAGTTTCGCACCAAAGCCGTCATCTTTATATTTCCTTCAATTTCTAAAATTAAGCTAATTCTCCATGTAGAATTTACAATATCATACGTTCCATAATAAGTCAAGCCTGGAAATAAGATACCACAAGTAGAAGCGTCAGTTCCTATTGAAATTGGTCCACTTTTATAATTTGCATCTGTCAATGTCACTGATGCACATGATGGCTCTGCCAAAGTTTCAAAATTAATTAAAAATGTGTGTGAAGACCCCGGTAAAAAAATTGTTGTGTTATCTACTGCATTTTTTAAAATAACTGCAGAATAAAATGAAGCGTTTAAAGAAAATTCTCGTCTAAACTTTGAATTTGAGTAGAAAATTTTCAAAGTTGCAAATGATTGAACACTTTGTAATTTATCAATTTTAAAAGGTAATATAATTTCATAAGATTGTCCAGATTGAACATAATTTAGTGAATTAAAGTCTGAGTAAGTCTCTCTAATTCCACTGATATCAATAATGAATCTTTCAACAACACCATCTTTACAAATTAAAGAGCATTAAATTTATTAATTATTTTTTATAAATTTTTAAAAATTAAATATATCTCACTTTGCCAAGAGCAATGAAGTCTAAGATCTCTTTCTTTATCAAAGCTAAACACTCCATTAGAATTTGGCATGTAAGTTGTTTCTTGGGTTCCATCAACAGGAACAAGTCTCCATTTTGGAACACAATTAAATTCTCTAAAATCACTTAATATTTTCACAGTTCTTAGGAAACTTCTAGAACTTATCTTATTAAAAATTGTTATGTTAATGGTAAATAATCCAATTGTTTGATAAGTATAAGACAAATCTAAAGGACCAGATAGATATTTTGCATTTTCAGCAGGATTTCCGTCTCCGAAGTCAACTAGTACAAATGGATTAGTTGGACTACCAAGTGGTTCGATGTTCAAGCTAATTGTTCGTGATTTAGCAGCTTTAAAAAAATGGAAAATTAAATTTAAAAAACTATTTTAAGGGTTAAATTTCTTGTTTAATAAATTTTTGATAAAAAATAATTCTTATTAGTAATTTATATTATTATTATAAAACAAAAAGGGCTATCAAAATTTTGATTTTTTTTGTTGTCGATTAACTTATTTATTAATTGCATCCGATCATTCGAATTATCAGATTGCTCTGATTTAATGATTTAATCTCATGTAAAATTGTTTTTTGACATCGCTTAACATGACTTAAAATTGTCTGATTAACTGCTATATCTTATGTTAGACTTTTTTTGGTTCTACAACATCATCCAGTAAGTGTGCATCTTCTTCCTAAATTTGTTCATTTCATTATCTAAATTATTTGAATAGTGCTAGACTGCTAGATAATTATTCCACTTCTGACACTAGCTCTATTAATTAATCAGCTAAGTTTTAGCACAAGCTCTTTATAGTTAAAATATACCATCTCAGTTAAACTCGCATTTTTTTATTAACAGATTTTTCATCTCATAAATAAAAATTAATTAATTAAGCATAGGAGGATAAATTAAAAAAGCTGACCTTATTTTCCATTTAGTCAATATAATAATGCAAAAATCGAATTGAGATCAATTATGAATTAGAAAAATATGTACTGTATTTCATAAAATATAAGAGCAATAATCTGAAAAATTTCCTTATTTAGGCTTCAAATTCAAGTTTTGATGCCTTCCCTTAACTTTTTTCAAAAGATTCAGATTATTGCTCTTAGCGAAACCAATAATAAGCAGTCTATTAAACTAGCAACTTAATTTTGTAGCTTAAGATTTTAGCTTTCTATAGAGGTATCGGCTATTACAATACCTTTTTCCAATTGTTAGTTATGAGTCTTGAAAGATGGATAGTGAATTTTTTTGGCTTCAAAATATTTTATTACAAAATTATTGTATTTTATTTTTACAGACCTGTTTTTAATAATATTTTTTTATAATTTTATTTTTCATTAGTAAATCGAAAGTTTTGTGAAATGAAGTACATTAGAACAGAACAAAATTTTTTCTTAGGCTCAAAAGTAAATTCTGTAAATACAACATACTGCAACATTCATAGGTGAATTATAAGAAAATTCTGTTTTAACACTGCAAATTTAGTACAATTTAAATTAAAAAAAATTTTACTGAAGTGAATTTTTCAAAAATCTTGCACGTTACTAGCCTACTTGAAACATTGATGCAACTATGAATGTTTGACTATTTTGCAATCACAGAACTAACTAAAAATCTTAAATTTTTTAGCGTCAAATTCTGTTCTATTTTTTTGTATCAAATTTTACAAAACCTAAATCGAAAAATAAACTTTTTAAATTTTTTTTTTGGCAAAAAAAAACTCATTTATCTAATAAATTAATTTAGTCATCAAGTTATCTTACTTCCATCATGAACAATTTCATCTGTATTTGAAGGTGCTGTTCGAATTGAAGCATCCAAAACTGGATTTTGTATTTCAATCAGATATTTTAAAATTTGGGCAGATGAAGAGTCACTAGCTTTGACAATCAAGCTGGTATTTTTGGCTGTTGCTGCCATAAAAGTTTGGTTATCAGGCACCGATACGATTGTTGCTTAAAATTATAAAATTTTCATATTTAAAAAATTTTACTTTGAATTAAATTACACAATCTCAGGGCCGTTTTGATTTCTTCATCAAAAGTCCATGTATAGGTTACATTTTCCCCTTGAAGCAAATAAGTTTCAACATTAAAAACTGAACCGGCTCGAACAGTGGGCTCAAAATTTATATACAATCCATAGACACCTTGTTTTATATTAAATCTCATATCATAGAATTTTGAACCTAGCATATTTTCAATTAAAAATACAGCCCTATACTCTCCTTGATCACGGTACTTGTACATTAAACTATTCACTGTTGCGTTTAGTTTAAAATTCATTCCAATAGAATAAGGTCCAAATGATTGATTAAACATGTCACCTGGCCACAGAGTTACTGTGGCGTGTGAGCCAGACATTGTATTCGCAGCATATGAAAACATAAAATAGGCAAATGATCCTAGTGGTGAAAAAACAACAGGATTCTCTACTAAACCGGGAACTAAATTGTTCACATCAGAGACTATAGAAACAGATTTGTTCAAAATAAATGTACTAAAAGAATTGGAAACCATTAGTCGGATTACAAAGTCACCAGGATGAGAGTGAGTGTATGAAACAGAATAGTCCGAATTCCAATCACCAGTTGTGTTCACATCAAAACTTGGTCGACTTAGATCATCTTGATCACCATAAAAAAATCTTAGTCTAACATTAGCTCCGTCATTCATTTTAACTATAAAATTTAATTCAGTACCAAAATAGTAATGACCAGGAGCGAAAGAATTTGTGTTAGTCAGTAAAAATTGGGGATCTCTTATTTTCGAACCAATTTCAAAGTCTTGAAAAAAATTTACTTTAGAGACTTTATTCCACATGGTTATGTTAACCCTATAAAGCCCAGATGATGAAGCTGATCGGCTTGAGCTCGAACCAGTCTTTGTCAATGAATTATATTTTGCACCCAGATCTTTAATACCCTCATACCAGAGCTCAAATTGTATTTCTGAACCAGAATCAATCGCAAAATCTATTGTAAACAAAACGTTTCTATACGAAAACCAATTAGTAAGTCTCAAGTTGCTAACTTCTAATTGAACCTGATGATTAAACTGATATGAATCATTTGATATTGAATTTAAACACAATATTTTCACTGTAAATAAACCTTCTGCTGAATAGACATGAGAAAATATAGAATTGTTTAAACTAGTTAAAGAGTCATCAAATTGGTATATATTAGAGTCTCCATAATTGATTGTACATGTATATCCCAGACCTTTTTCTAATGTGAATAAAAATTCTGCATATTTTCCTACTGCTGAGGCTCCATCAGCTGAATTGTTCAAAGTTAAACGCGGATTTTTTATCTGTATAATTATTTTGATCGTAAATGAATAGCTAGCATTTGAAACTGGATTATATGCAAAAAGAACAATTTCAAAAATGCCTGTTACAGTGAATGTATGACGCAATTCTTGACTAGTGGTTGTAATATTTTCGGTTGGTAGAATCCAAACGTAAGTTATGTTATTACCGGTCATATGAATAGCAGTAAATCGACATTCTACATTTTCTTTACAATAACCATTATCAGTATTGACACTTAATTCTGTGATTTTATCATAAATAATAAAATTTGATGAAACTGGACCGATGAAAATTGGAGAAAGAACACTAGCAGTTATTTGATGTGAAGATTTAGGATACATAAAAAAGCTACTTAGTATAGTTGGTCTAGTTACAAATGCACGCACATGAAAAGAAGCATTTATAGTATTATTTAGTGGGAGAGTATCGACATAATCGGACAAAAATGATGAGCCTGATGAGTCAATTGATACCAAAGCAGTTGATTGAACCATTGCCAATATTGAGCCTTGTTTGACTTGAGTATTACCTCCAAATGGAAAAATTAAATTGTATCCGTGATTCAAACTAATTGTTTCTGTTTTAACTTGATTAAAATCGGATGATGAAGATCCGTAGTAGCTGGTAGCTCCCAATTGATCGTTTGAACAACGATCGCTATATTTTTGAAAACTTTCATTACACTCATATTGATAGCTTTTTTGGTAATTAGAACATGTTGTCGGATTCTTTATTTTTGAGTAGCTCGCATTACATAATGAATAAATGTACAGTGATAGTTGGATATCACCTGGTGAATGAGCGTATATTTCAACAGCTCTTAAAATACCATCAAATTTGAAATATGTATTATACAGGAGCACGATATTTGTTCCTGTGTTATATGAAGCCAAATTATCAGATATTTGTTGAGGAACTCTGATCCCAAAACCAAACAATTCACTATCTTTAAGACGTTTTTAAAAAAATTAGAATATTCAGTAAAAGTATGAAGCAAACTGATCAAAATTTTACATTTTAAAGTAAAAGTTCTTTATTAAGCTTATTTTTTTTCAGAAAAAAAAGAAATTAAGGGAAAATGGATAAAAAGCGTAAAATCAAGTCTAAGTTTGTACTGTAATTTATCCTGTTTCATTCTGCTTTTAGAATTTTATATTCATGAAACTTTAAATGAATCCGGGTTTGGATAGAGTTTATAGATCTTTTTTGAAAAAATATTCTAGTTAATCAATTTTACAAGTCAACGAATAATTGAAGGTTTATTGAAGGTTTTTAAAGAAGATCTTTAAATTTTCATTATCGCACTTCTTTATTTTATAAAAAAAACGGTAAAGATTTTGCTTATTGAAGTTTATGATCAAAATTTTGTGATCATGTTCAAATATAGTTTAAGTATTAAGTAGTCTTTTTTTTGTATAACTAAATTACTTGATCAAAATAAATTTTTGAATGACTGTCCTAATGGTCTGTAATCAGATTTGTGTAAATAGTTAGTTCAATGGATTTGTATTTAACATACAAGTTTTTTCTAAAAATACAAAAAAAAAACAAATAGATTCTGATATTTTAGCCTTTATTCATGAAAATTAAACAATCTTATTTATTTATTTGTTTTCTGTACGGAGCAAAAGCTGCTTCAGATTAAAAAAAAAATTTAAATAAAATAAAGTTTACTAAGATAAAATAAAAAAAAAAAGGTTAAAATCTAAGAAAATTAAAATTAGGTATATTGTAATAGAGAATTACAGGATACATATTTTTAAATGTTTGATTGTTCAGGAAAAAAAGAAGATAGTTAGATAGAAATTTCACAGTGTTTTATTTATTTAATTTCTAAGGTACTGTGAATTTCAAGAACAAAAATACTTCCTTTTTTGATAAATTAAAATTTATTAAGATAAAATATATTTAAAAAATTACTGCAACTAAGTGCAACATTAAATAAAAACTTAGTATTATTTATTTTAGGTTAACAAAATCAATAATCAATTTAAATTTTATTATTGTTTTATATTTTATCTTTTATCTACATCAGAAAAATTATTTTCAATAAAGTATTATGCATTTAGTTGCAGTAATTTTTTGATTATATTATATTTTAATAAATTTTAATTAATCAAAAAAGGAAGTATTTTTGTTCTTTTAATTCACAATAGCAATTTTTAAGATGTTCAAAGTATTGACATAGCAATCAATTATTGAATAACTAAGCACATCTTTATAATTGATTTTCTTAAATTATCAACGATATATTTTGTTAGAAGTCAATTTTAAATAAAAAAAAAATTATTTTATTATTATTTAAGCTAGTTGATCTTGGAACAAAAATAAAAAGAAAAGTTTTAAATTTGAATAATTCTTTTTACTTAAACTTATACAGATACTCTTTTAAAAAATTAATTCCAATTTAAAACTTTTGTTTTTATTTTTGTTCCAAAATTCAGTTTTGAACTTTAATGTAAGATTATTTCCTTAAAAAATATTAATTAAAGAAAAAAAAGGATTTTCAATTTTTAATTCTTTAAAATTCTTTGAAGATTATTCAGAGATAATTGGTCTAAAATACTGTATAAAACCTTCATAAAAATGCTTTAACATGAGCGAGATGCTTTTCATTGTATGCGCCAAAGTTGTATTTCGATTTATGATGCTGCAAAATCGAAAAAGGGAATTATAATTATTTAATCTGGTTGAAAATTTCAAAATATTAAATTTTAACTTAGCTTTCTTTCAAAATTTAATAATCAAAAAAATCTATTTTAGTCAGATGTTATTCAATTTTATTTCAATTTTTTACTAACTTTCAATCTGAAGAATAGAAAATTCTATTAAATTTAGAATTTAAAAGAATAACTTCAAAATTTTTTGGTTTTAAAAAATTACTAGCTTTAAAAAAGGAAATTTTTGATGGTTAATAATTTTTTTCGTTCGAAAAAAGGATCTAAAAATTGCTTCAATGCGCAAATGCTTTAAAAAATTTACCAGGAACTGTTACATTTTCAGATATTCCATTATTGTAATTAATATTTAAAACTGTACCGGTGCCTTTATCTAAGATTAAATCACATGTAAAATACTCGTCACTTGGGCCTAAATCATAACACTGAATTGTAAGGTTCGACACATCATCTTTAATCCGCGGTGATGGTAACGAAATTCTTTCAGACTTAAAAAAATTAACTTTTAATTATATTCAGATGTTTTAATTTACCATTGAATCTCTCATTAAGAATCCTGAAGCTGTGGCCTCCAAATTTGTTATTCCATATTTAGTGAAATAAACTTCAGCTGTACCACTTAAGTCTAAGAAACCGCTTAAAATTTGATTATCACTTTTCAAAATCACATTTCCTGCTATCGCAGATGTATTATATGAATATGTCATTTTTTCAAAGAGATTCAATGCACTTGGGGTCATTTCTGGATTAAATGAAATAGTCTTAAAAAAAAATTAAAATAAATATCTAGCATTTAATTTTATCAATTACATTTCTGATTGTATATACTACAATGTAATCAGCATATCCACAAAATTGTTGAGAGTCAGCAAGACAACGACTTTGCTCAAGACAATCGATATCTTTGACTTTGACAGAACTTGTGGGAGGTGTTAGGCGACAAAAGCAGAATTCTAATGAAATTATTGTGCTAAAGGAAAATCCCATGCTGCTGCATGCATTCGAGCATGATTCCGGTGTTAAAGTAGTAGAATCAAAATGGGCTGCTACTGTCAAAAATTCCATATTCTCATGATCAAATTGGTAACATCCATAATACTCTTCATAATAATAAAAAATATTTTTAACATAAGAATTTAAACAACTGACCAAAATATATGCTTGTAAAAATTAATTTCAGTTTGATTAAATATTACCATTAATAAAAAGTTTTATTCAATCAAAAAAAAATTTAAAAGATAAGCTATTTCATAAGAGAAGGATAATTTAAATTTTCTCGATTGTCCTTTTAAAGTTAAAAAAAAATTAAAAATACCTTGGCAATTTGCACAAAACAAAGTGGTCGTTAATAAAAATAGTTTTATTGAAAACTTCATTTTTTTTTAATTTAAAGTGACTGATTAAAAGAAAAATTTCAAGTATTTATAGTTAATTGTATATTTAACGATTATTATTATTGATTAATGTGTTTAATTTACAGAACATATACCGGAAAATACCCCCAAATTAAGAAACATTTATTAATTGATATTATTTTTGTTGCTAAGACTTGTTTTTTGACAATTTAATTTAACATAGAATGAGTCTTGAAATTTAACTTTTTACAGTTTATTTTGAAGAATCATGCATATTTTTTTATTGATTTTTCATTTTTTAATATAATATTTTGAAAAACAAACTAAAATCAGCTATTAGAGCTTAAAAGCTAGTAAAAGCGATTATAAATTAATATGTTCTATTTTCAGAGTTTATCCTGGAAAATAAGAAACATTAAACTTTTATTTTATTAGTTAATATTTTAATAAATTTATTGCTAGTCATTTTTATTTTTTTACTACATAATAAAACTAACTTCATCAATTTGTTTTCCTTTCCTCTTCCTTTCTTATCCGTTATTCCTCTTCTTTTCCCCTTCCCTTTCCTCTTCCGCTCTTGGAAAAATAGAAAATAAAGAAAATAATAAATTATGCTAATTTATAATCTCCAATATTTAAATGAAACTAATCGATTCGGCAAGCAACTTACATGCAAATCTTTAATTGTGTCAATTAATTTTATTTAATCTTATTTGCCTGTTGTAGCAAATAGTTTCATCTAAAAATATAAATTAGCATAATTTATTATTTTCTTTTATTTTAATTTTCCAAGAGCGGAAGAGGAACAGGAAGAGGGGAAAGAAATTGATGAAGTTAGTTTTATTTTGTACTGTAAAAAGAAAAATGTATTGAAATTTAAATTATTTTGAGGATTTAAAGAATTACTATTGATTTTTCATTTTTTCATTTAAAATAAACTGAGAGCAAAAAATATCAAAATCTTAATAATTATTTGAAATTTTAGAATATTGACTTAAGGTAAAACTTTAAATTTGAATTTTTTTAAATGCAATTTATTTTTAAAAGTTTATAAAAGAAAAAAAATCTTAATAATTTACCATAATGATATAATTAATAAGAAAAAATAAAGAAACATATAAATCTTCTATTTATCATTTAAATTAATATTTTTAGAAGCTTGTCTGACATTGTTAGTTAAAGTATTTGATTCAAAATTCTCCACTATGGTTGATTTTTCTTTCTTTTCTTTTTTAAGCTTTATAATTTGATTATGAAAAATATAATCAGCAATCAATTGTTCACCATACATCTCCACGATTAGATCAATAAGCTGATTAGACTTTTTTGGGAATAGGGTTATATTGTCCTGAAACGAACTCGCTTGAACTTGAGATATTTCCAAATTTATTCTATCAGTTTTTCTGAAAATTCCTTTAACAAAACCGATTTTTTTTATCAAATAATTTAGAAAGTCATTTTTATAAAAATGCTGCTCAGCGTCCTTTTTTACCATCATAAACGTTTCATTTACTATAGAAATCAAAAGGTTCATGTAAATGAAAACTATTGTGAAATTATATAGTATAAAAAATATTGGTCCAAGTATTTTGTGAGCCTTCATCAATGGATCAACTTGAAATTTTCCCAAAATAATTTGAAAACAGGTTTCCATTGACTTGACTATCGTAGAAAATGATGCCATTTTATCGAAAAAATATAGATAGAATACTTGTACCATCGATAGCCAAACAATTGAAAATAAAATTCCAAAACCCATGAGCTCATTAGTGGCACATCTAATGGTAGCTGCAAGAAATGAAAGACGAGGGCTAAACCGAAGAAGTTTAATGAATTTGAACGTTGTCAATCCGACACAAAATGAAATACTCATAGTGAATATGTCATTCCAATAAGTTAAATTTTGTAGTCTAACATAGCCATAGCCAGATGTTTTATTGAATAAATCAAATACTTGATTGTACAAAAAGCATCGGTGAATGTAAACACCAATACAAAGCCATGAAAATAATTGTATGAATATTTCAACATAGCTCCATGGATTTTTAAAATATGAAATTCCATTTCGAAATAATGAAATAATTTCTTTGATTAAAAAAAATATTAGCATTAAAACATAGAATATTTTGACCAATGTTCGATAGGAAAAAAAATTTTCAATATCATTGAATAAATTAATCGGCTCCATACGAGCTGACTTTACTAAATTACCAGTGGGCAAAAATTCTATTAAAATGGTGCTTACACATAAAAGGTGAATGTTCGGATTAAAGAGAGTGAATTCGGCAAATACTGCTCTGGTTTTTCGGTCAACCCAAGACATATTTTGTAAAAGGGAAAGGTTTTGATTAATTTGTTTCAATGAACCCCTCAGTTCGTACACATATCCTCCTCCAGAATATGAATTATACATTCCAAAATATGGATAGCTTTCCAAATCAATTGAATTTTTAAATTTAAATGCATCTAAAACACGTTTAGTGTCTGATGTCATATTTGAAGAGTTATTCGACCATCCAAATCCAAAGTCTCGGTTTTCTTCACTCATAAAGCTATAATCTTCTTCACAAAATTTGATTGACTTCCTAACATTCTTTTCAACAATACACGAGTCTACAAATTTTTAAAAAATTTTATTAAAAACATCTTAAAATCGTGTAATAAAAAACAATTAAATCAGTTTTAAAATAAAATAAATTAGAATTAAAAATCCTGGTTTTTGTTTTTATTTCCAAAATTCACAATGTCTTACTTGTTTTAAAATATTTGAATAAGAACAAATAAAATTTTAAAATATTACCAAATTTTCTACAAGAAAAAAGATTACCAATTAGAATCTACCGGAATTTTGAAAAAATCATTTAGACAAAAAGGACTTTTAATAAAACAAGCTGTTTATCATTCAAATTTAGGAGGCTGTGAAGTTCGTTTCAATTCAAAAAAGCTTGAATTACTTTTTTACTAAAAGAGATAATTTAGTTCTATAAAATGCTTAATTATAAGCAAATTTGCTTAATGCACTAAAATAGATCTGTAAAATACTCTGAAATTTTCTGCGTTTTGCTCACCATTAAAAAGTATTCTATTCAACTGTGCAAGTACATTGCAGAGTTTTTGCAGACATTTATTTTCGCATTAAGCAAAGTTGCTTAAACATTAAGCATTTTCCATAACTAAATTATTCCTTAAAATAAAAAAGTTATTCAAATTTTTCTGAATTGAAGCGACCGAGTTGAAATTTTTGTCTTTGTATTAGAAAATATTTTAAATTAAATCTCAGATGTTTTGGAGAAACTGAATATCAGTAAGGGAATATTATTTCAGCACAATAAATTTCTGATTAGCACAATGAAAAAAACATTCAACACAATTCGATTTCTTCTAAGCACAAAAAATTGTATTTAAAAAAAAACATTTTACACAAAAAAATTGTGCTTGAAAATAATTCTTAAAGGAAATTTTTTTTTAACACAAAAATATTTAAAATAAGATAAATTTTTAATTTTTATTTTTATTTAATGATAATAAAGTAAATTTCGAAGCTTAAAGAAAAGATGTTAAAAAAATTAGTCTCTAGAAAACCATTTTCCAGCATTTTTTGCTCTACCTCTTTTAGGTTTATTTACCATATGGTCCTTATTTTTAAAACAGATCTTTTAATGCCAATAAATGTGCACAATATCCTAATTTAGTGAAAAACTTGCAAGAATATTTCATACTGTTAATGTTAACTTTATAACAGTTCTTGAATAAATTTTTTTAAAATTTTCCACTTTGAAGACTTAGACACCACGGCAAAAATTTTTGAATCAATTGAATAGTACTTAATTTTTCATCAACCTTTGCGACCTTTTTATTAGGCCTTTTGTTTTGGTTATTTTGTGTTAAGTAAACAATTTGTTTATTATTTCTTAAATTCATTTCTAAATAAAAAAATCCTATTTCAATTAGAAAAAAAAATTGAAATTTATTTTTGTTGAATTTCCCTCCACTAAGAGAATATATTCATTCAACTTTTTTTAAAAATTTTGAAGCTAATTAAAAAGCATTTTTGTGTTTAATGTTTTTTTTCAAAATAATTTTCTGTGTTGGATGCATTTATTTCATTTTTAATTTTTGTGCTAGAAGTATTTTTTTCAAATTTTAATTTTTGTGTTGAGAAGAAATCATTTTGTACTGAGCATTTTTAAATTTTGTTGAATGGTTATTTTTTTGTGTTGAAAAGATAGACCCTATCAGTAATAACGAATCAGTTTTAACATGTCTATGAGAAAAGTTAGAGCAAAATAGAATGTAAAAATTTAAATGATTTCTTGAATTTTGACGTTTCTGTAAACCACTTTCCCTGACCATTGATAAATATTTGTTTATTAAACTCTTATGTATGTCAATAAAATTTAATAATCAATTTCAGCTTCTTGATTAGTTTGTTTCTTATTGAGTTAACTTTTGTAGTAAAATTATTCACTATCTTGGTGATCTAATGTTCATATTTTTTATTAAAGGAAATTAAATCTTAACATTTATTTTATAGAATTTTGATATATTAGAAAATAATAATTTACCCTCTCTTACACGCAGTTGTCTTAAAATTGCATAACCAATCAGTCTTGAATTAAAATCATTTGCAAAACCTGCTAGACCATAAGGCTGACGCCCATTGTACCATGGCTGAGCTCTGAGTCCACTGGATAGTCTTAATTTTGCCCAAGTCCAAAATTGATCCGTGTTCTTCATTGAATTAAACTCTGGACCCAAAAATAAATTTCTAATTGCTTTTTGATATTTAAACGAATAGTTGTCCTTGTACGCAAACGCACACATATATATTAAGCTTAAAAATGCTGAATGAATTATTAGTTCTTTAATAATAATTTTCAATTTTAATCTTCTTAGTCGGCTTTTTCTGGCTTCACTTAAATCAATTGAATTCCAATCTTTGTCGTTTTTTATAAAAGATAAATTTTTATCATTTATAAAATCACTATCATTTAGCTGTTCATTTTCTAATTTTATTTTGTCATCATCTTCATGCTGATTTTTAGGCTTTCGAAATATTAGAACAAAAAAAGCTCCTAATAATACTACTTTAATTGGCTGAGTTAAAAAAATTGACGAAATAACTGAAATAAAAAATGAAGATAGCCATTTTCCAACTTTATCATCACCAAACTCAATTCCTTTGATAATAATGAAAAAAATTGAAATGCCAATAGCCATGTATGATACCAAAAATCCGATTATTTTAAACCACCATGGAAGGCGAAGCGAAAATTTTGACTTGGATTTTTTATCATCATTTTCTACTGATAATTTTCCAATTCTGTCCCTAAAATAAAAATATTTAATCTAAACTTTTATTTTTTTTGTTTTTTTTTTACAATTTTCTAATCACAATTTTTTTTGGCACTAATGAACGCTTCATCTGCTTAATAACTTCAGTATATTTTGGTTTTCGTCTTCTGCTTTTTCGAAAAATTTCAACCAATATCAAATTTGGTACAATGACCAGCAAACTTGAAATTAGACCAGTGACGATTTGTTCGCTTGAAAGCAAAAAGTATCCAATTTTAATATTACCTAGAGACAAATCATTTTCTTTTTCGTAGTAAAGAATATTTATAAGCATTGTGACAAGAAGAAGAACAAAACAGCATGTTATTCTTTCCACTCGGGAAAAAGAGCTTTGAACTGGTCTGGCAAAAATTGAAAACCATATGTGATCATCGGCTATATCCTGCTTGGTCTGAAAGCCGATCAATGCTTTGAGGTTTTGAGAGTTCTTCAAATCATAGACAACTGGTAATATTCTATCAATAACGCCATCATTCATCTCAATAGCGAACCAATTTTGACACATAAAGTAATATTTTTTGTCTGTTTGTAAATCTCGTATCAAAATAAATTTTAAGTACCAAGAAGCTTTGCTGCCTTCACCGGAATTATCGTGCCATACTCGAACATAACTCAAATTACCCAAGCTTCTTTAAAAATAATTTTTTTTATTACTATAAATTAATTTAATTTAAAAAAAAAAGATTAGCCTGATTAGCAAAAATTTATTTATAAAAATTGACAAGCTCTACGGACTTAAAGGTCGAAAATTAAAAAAGTTAATTTTGATGCCAAATATATTTATTATATTTTATTATATATGTATTTATTTAATTTTATTTGTATGTTATTAAATAGATAAAATATTCTTTTTTAAATTTTTAATTCTTTCGTTTAGTAGATAATGTTTGCTTTTAAGTAACTGAAATTTACCGGTCTGTAATTAATTAAAAATTTTGTTATGATACATAAAAATTAGCATACGGATATTACAAATTAATGATAAATATAGACACTCAGAACAATATAGTTAAAATATTGCTTAATATTTTTATTTAAAGCAATTAAAATATAACACTGCTATACATTTTTTTAATTATTTTAATTCTGAAAGCTTTTTTGAGCATTATCATTAAAATTTGATCAAGCACTTCATATGCCTAATCTTTATTCTTATAAAATAAAAAGCAAACAAATCTATGATAAACAATAAACTCCACAAGTAACTTACTGTGATGTGGATAAAATAAAAGAATCGACACCTCCTCTTCTGAAGCATTTTCGTTTTGGATCTTCCAAAATTCTTGGCTTTGTATCATCACAATCACCGGACAAAATAATGCTTACTCGGGAATCAGTCTCAGAATTAGCTCTGGATCCACTAAATACTATAACTTCATAGAAATAACTATCTAATGGTTGGTTGTCTTTGAGAAGACAAATTCCACTTTTTTTTGAATCAATTGTGTCTTGATATCTTCCCCAAATTAAAAATAAAAAATAAAAACTTGTCATCACAATTACAGTGATGTAAATTGTCGGGTTTTTGCTAAAAGCAGCATTGGAGAAAACATAATCAAAGTTAATCTGTGCTGGTAAAATAAATAAGCCACCTGCAAATTCAGTCAAATGATTTGTAACACAATGAGTGTATTTTTCATTAGTATCGGACATGATTTCTATTCCATCAGAACTCCACCAGCCTGTCTCTTCATTTAAATAATAGCATCCTGATGAGTAAAATCTTAGATAAAAGTCACTGGTAAATGTAATATTCGAGACATAGTCAGGTATCTGATTTTGCGATCTAATTTTTGAAACACAATACTGATTGAATTCATCAGCACTTAGTTCTCTAATTCCCACTCCAACGGAACCTTTATATCCATTTATTTCAGTTTGATTCATAAATAAAACATAAGTTTTATTCTTATTGAATTGATCTTTAATTGGACAAAATATTTTCCATTTGTCGATTTCAGTAGTATTTTTTTTAAGAACAGGCATTTTTCCAAATTTTATAGCCATAAAATAGCCAATAAAATTATCAGACGGTTTAAGATGAATGTGTAATGATGCATTGGTGGTGGATATATCAAATTTATTCACTAAAAACTCACTACTGCTATCAAATTCTGTCGCATTAACATAATAAAATTCTGGAAATGTGACTGATGGATCTCGTGGTATAAACAAATGAATTGGCTTCAAAGAGCGTTTTATTGGGATTTCAATTTTATCAGCACTAAAAAACTTTATACTAAGAGAATTTGAAAGACCAATTTTTGTTTCATTATCTGAGTTGAAACCACCAGGAGCAGATGCTTTAGAAATAATCTTAATAGAAATTAAAAATAAAGATAAACAAAAAAAAAATTTATTTTTTAAAATACTTGAACTGTAATTAATTCATTAGTACAGTTATTTAAATCATTCCAGTCAAAATAATCTGTATAAATTGAAAATTCTGTTTGGTTATTGCCTATTAAATCACAAAAAGAAGGGAGTTCAATTTTTCCCAAACCTTCAAAAATAAACGTATTCAAATCGGAAGCTCTGACTCTTTTAATTGTCATTTGAATTGATGTAGTGGATATTTGAATTGAGTCTCCGAATGGTGAATACTCTGCCAAATCAATAGATAGAGCATCTATAATTGTTTTTGCAGTCGAAATAGCTTCATTTATTCGAATCTTTTGATGTAGAATATTCTTGTTCTCTGCAATTATTTGCTCAGAATATTCCGTTTGTCCCTCATTTAAAAAGTTATCTAATAAAATAAAATAAAATTAAAAATTTATAAATTGTTTTTAATTCATAAATTGTTTAATCTTTTAATTAACTTATAGTTGAAATTTATTAGATTTTTTTCTTAATTAAACCATGTTATCACTTATTCCGAGAGCTGATGCCAACAAAAATTATTTTGCTCCGAAAACAGTTTTTTTTATTTTAAATAATAATTAAAATTATTTGAATGTTTATGGGCACTGTAGATTTTGGAAAATAAATCAAAAAATTTAGAGTAAAATAACTCAAGATCTATATTTTGTCCTGAAAATTACAGAGTTACATAGCTTTTGCGCAGAATAAATTAGGATGATACAAACTTTGTTTCAGTTGGTATATTTTAAACAACAAGTTTTTGATATAAACTAAAAAAATAATTTTAATTTTAAATTTTTGATTTTTTTCCAAAATTTACATTCATTCAAAATTCGCTAATTTTATGAAAAAAAATTTTATGAATGAAAAAGATGTTTATTGTCCATTTTCTTTCCAAGTGATTAATCGGGGAGTAACTCATCTCCTCTACAAGTACCTTTTTGAGCAAAGGCTTCTAATGGGTGTAGAATAAAAAATTGCACAAAAGTTTAGTTTAATTTGCTATAAGAATTGGGAATGGATAAGACCTTTCTCAATTTTTTTCGAAATTAAAAAAACATCAAAAAGAAAAAAAACATCAAAAAGTATAAAAGACCTCATTTTAATGCTAACCAGGAGTAGGCAGCCATGCCAATGCTTTTAAAATATAGCAGATATTAATTTTTAATTAATGATGAATCATATTTCACTTTTGGCGACACTGCTCTGCCAGGAAATAATATTTTTATAGCAGCAACGTTAGTAAGACGTGGAAGAGTGTATTAAGAAACGACTTGAACCATTCATAAAGAAAATTATCAGTATGGCAATTATGTATTTTGGCCCAACTGAGCATCTTTTCATTATGCGAATATGGTGCAGAATTATATGTTAGATAAAAATAAAAGGTATGTTGACAAAGAAGTGAATCCAGCAAACTTAACAAAAGCACGACCAATCGAAGATTTTTGGGGAAATTTGAAAGATAAAGTTTACGAGGGTGATTGAAAGGTGATTATAAAAATAATAATCTTATTTTTTACAAATCAAATTTTATCAAAAAGTTTTTAATTAATAAAAATTAAAAATTACTTGGGTTCGACCAAAAGTTTTCTAAATCTGTATCATACTCAGCAGGCAAAGCTAAAGAACGGATATAATCCAAGTGAAGAGATGGCTGACGCTCATTGATCATTGTTGATAGTCCTTGCAAAATATTCGCCATTGTATTTGCCAAGTTATTGACTATGTCTATCATATCCTGTTCATAAATGGTTTCAAGTAAATTTATTGTTTTTAATAGATCCAAAATTTGCTTAGTTGCTTGAATCTTTAAAAAAATATTTTAAGAGTATTATTTTTATTCTAAATATTTAAAAATTTTATTCAAAAATTAAATAGATTTTTATAAAATTAAATATAAAATAAATATACAGATGTTTCTCTGGTAATTTCACTATTATCGGCAGTAATTTCTGCCATTAATGCAGTTTTAAACTTAAAACTAGCCATATCAAGTAAACTTATGTTGCTAATAAAATTGACGATTGTCTCTCTAGCTGAAGCTCTTGAATTCCTTCTGGTTTCATAATCTTTTGATGTTATGTTTATCTGAAAATAAAATAGGTTTTCAATAATCAAAAAATATTTAATAACAGAACTTACAATTTCGGAAACCAAAAAATTTGGCATGATTGTATTAATATCATCAAAATTTGCCTCATAACTTATATTTGTTTTTGGACCAAAAGTAGTCAGAAAAAGATTTGAATTATTATCTGTTTCAATTAGACTCTTTTTATCGATGCGACTAAGCTCATTTAGTGAATAAACAAAGACCAACAAGTTTTTTAGAGTATGTATTGAATTTGATTCAAATAGAAGTTTATTAATTGGAGACTGTGTATTTTCAATCTTGAATTCTTCAATTAATCTTGATGAGTCTGATTGATTCAAAAATACATAAATTGGTTCCAATTGAAAAATTGAATGACTTTTTAAATTATCATTTATTTTAACGAAAACGTTGATTCGATTTTCATCATAAGTTGGACCACCAGGAAGGACTGTTTCTAAATAGCCAGTCCCATTTAATCCAAGAGTTATATTATTTTTGTTGTTTAAGAAATTAACTAAAAAAATATCAACAATTTAAATTAAAATTTTTTATTTTAATTACAATAAAATTCATAGTTAATGATGAACCCATCTGAGTCATACCAATTTCGACATTCTATGACAAAAATTGTGCTTCCAGAAAACCCATTTTTTGGATTTATTTCACACGATCCATTTTTAGGTGGTTTATTTACTGCTAAAAAAAGAGAAGCTGTACCTAAAGAAATTCCATTTGAAACCGATACTGTTTTAACCATAAATTCAACTTTAAAAAGGTCATTTTGATTTTTTAAAAATAGCTCTTTTAATATTGTTAATTCATTAGAAAATGCTCCTTGGAAAAAAATTAAAAATTTTATTGAATAAAAATTAGTTGAAATTGGTTATAAGAAAAATGTGTTTTTCAAAGACATTAAAATAACATGGATGCAGACTAGCTTAAAAAAAGTCCGAAAAAGATAAACTATTGAATGGATTTATTGATTTATGAAGATTCAATATCAAACCAGGGAATACGAAATACGGAAAATTATAAGAAAATTTTAATTTTAGGCTAAAATAAATTAGAGAAGATATTTTCTTGATTTAAAAACAATGAAATAATAGGCGACTTTTGAAAAAAAAATTATCACTAATCTTAACACTAGAAAGCCTAGCTGATTTATTACAAAAATTTTAAATTAAAATTTCAAGAATAATAAGTAAAATTTATTTAAAAATTAAAATTTTTTACAATTTTATTTTTAGTTTCTTTGAGTAATTTCATAAAACTTTTTATCTTTGAGATAATATTCAAGTTTAGAATTTTCAGAAAGGGATCTAAAAAAAACCCTCAGGCTTTCTAGTGAAAAACTTATTTAAATGTTTGAAAATTTCTGAATAAAATTAATTTTATAATTCTTACCTTTTCCAACAGAAGCATATTCGCTAATGTTCAAAATAGACCATAAATCTCTATTATCAAAATTAGAAATAATCCATTTTTTATAAATTTTGAACTCATATTCAAAACTAGATATATATTCACAGCCACTTTCACATTCACCTATAATCATTAATTTTGAAACAGGATTTATTAATAAATAATCTTTATGTGGACTACATTCTCTGCTGAACTTGCATCTTAGAATTTTTAAAAAGAAATTAAATATTTTCAAAAATTTATCCAAAATTTCACCTTATATTTATGACTGGTACACTGCTATACGAATCAATCTCTATAATTACATTTTGTGAATAATTTTTTTGTAAATAATTTGTCATTATAGTGAAACTGTACTGTCTTAATGGTATATAAGACAAACCTTGAGCTGGTATTGTTAGCACATTTCTAGTAACGTCAAATGTAAATGATTCAGCTGAATCAAAGCAAGAATGATTTGAATACGCTGAAAAATTTGATTGTATAGAATTCAGATCTATGGAGAAATCAAGTGAAATTTGAGGACTTTTAGACAAAATTCCACTTTCAAATATTGAACAAAAGTATTTGAACTCCAAATTTCTAATTGGGTAAACAGAATCCAGATCATATGAATAAAATGTCGGATCTAGAATAATACTTTGATCTATTCCACGTCTAATTTTTGTCATTCCACCAGGAAAAACTTGAACAACTATTCCACTAGGTATTATCTTCACATAGTGATCCATTTCTACTTGAAAAGCTCTCAAATCAATTTCAGTTCCTACCATTTCAATTTTGTAAACAAATTTATACAGACCGTAAGGTAAACTTTTTGAAGGAATGACTAATTCACTAAAGCTTGATGTAGGGTTAGAATTAATATTGATTTGTCTTATTTCATTACCATTTGATTCTCGGATCAGAAAAAGCTTCCATTGACGAACATTTCGAAGGCTTAGTCTACAATCAATTCTTGTTGTTGCAATAATAGAAAATCTTTTTGATCTCTGAATTAATTGTGGTTCGTAAAAATGAGAATGTCGATTTTCTATGTAAACTAGAGGTCTATTGCAATCAAAATCAGACACTGTAATACTTGTTGAAACAGTAAAACTTGAATATTCATTTTTTACAAATGCTTCGATATTGATCAAGCCAGTTTGCTTGAACACGATTGAAAAAAACCAAATGTTTAAATTTTCTGTCTGGTATTTTTCCTTGAATTGAATGTATGGATAATAAGCTTTGCATGTTTCTAAATTAGTTCCAATAGTAAACAAAAAATTTCTAAACCCATTGATATTTTGGGTTATGAGAGCACAAGATGGTTCACCAAGAGACTCAAAAGAAAAGCGCAAAATTCTTGACTGACCTTTCTTATTTATCGAATTGTCTATAAGAGGAATGATGTCTTTTATGCTTGAGACAGGTTTGATAAATGTTTGGTACGATTTTGAAAAAAGACTGTTTTTTACAGTAATTATCACTTGGTTATCCTAAAAATTTTTAAATTAATATTTAGAAAATTTACTTACAGTCACGGTAATTAACATCATATCATTTAATTTTATTATTATTTGATTTAAAATAATATTAACTGATAGCAATTATCCGCTAATATCAGTTTTTACAAGCTAATATTAGAAAAAAAAAATTAAACGATTCATTTAGTCTGAAGATTAAAAAAAAATTTAAAGAATCAATTGAGAAAAGTACATAGAAAATCTTTTATTAAAAAAAAATCATCTGATTTGATTTTAATAATTTTCTAGATATCAAATATTAAATTAAAAATTGAAAATATAATTTTGATACCAGCTAATTTCAGCTTTTATCATCAGCCAATATAAGTAAAAAAAAAACAAAAAAAATTTAACTTTGATATTTTAAATTTCTTGAGATAAAGATAAATGTGTAAAATTCATCTTTTAGTAATCAAGTTAAAGATTTAATTTTCGGACAAGCAAAGTTTTTTTTTTATTTAATCATTTCTGTTTTTCAATCTGACTTAACAGAATCTTAGTCGTCTTTTTAGTTTGACTTAATAAAACATTTAAATATTTGCCATTTGTTTAAAATAAATATTTTATTAGCTAATATCAGCTGAAATCAGATAACTTCAGATGATATGATGTGATAAGTTAATTTCTGGGGTTCTAAGTATAAATTTACCTTTTGATTTTTTAACTCTTCAGAGCTAAGAGTTATCACAATTTCAGCCAAGTCGTTAAGTTTTACAATATTTGTTTGGTCAAATATAGAAGAATTAACAAAATATGAACCATATTGAATTGAGAAATTATCAATTGGTGAATCTTTAAGTTAAAAAAAATTCTTATTAGAATATTAAATTTAAAATAGTATAATTTTATTAAACCAATTTTTACGATAATTTGCATTTAATATTTAAAATCCTTGAAGTATAAATAAAATTAATTTAAGAAAAATTTTTATCAGGATCAATTGAAATATAAGCAGAGTGTAATTTTAGTGAAAAAATTACAGTAAAATAATGAAAAAACGATATGAATTTTTTTCTAATTGTACAAACAATTAAATATTTTGTACTAAAAAATCTAAATTGTGCAAAAACTGCGAAATTTATTGCATATTTTAATCTAATGTTATGTGTATTTTTTTGAAAAATGAAAGATATTTGCAAAGCTTAGAATTCATTATTACAAATTTGAACAACGATAATATCTTGGCAAATTGTAAAATTCTAAAAATTATATTATTTTTCTTTTTTGTGCTAAAATTTCAAATTTTCGAGATCTAAGCATCTATTGAAAATTTTTAATTTTTTGTAACTTATTAAGTATTAAAAAATTTCTTAATTAGTCTAATAATAAAATTATTGACTTTCAATTTATTTAAACAATAATAGAAAATATTGAATTATTGAGGTGAATTGAAATTTTTTCTTTAATTTTTCATACTTCAGTGTAAGAAAAACTGATTAATTATAGTGGGTAAAGCTTATCAAAAAATTGAGAAGAAGCAAAATTTTATCCTTTATAAATTTTACAGAATGAATTAAAAGGCTACCTTTGTTCATCCAGAAGCATTTAAACCTTAAATCATATTCTTTTCGCGGCAAATAAAATTCTCCAATTTTAGATACATTGTAATCATCAGAAAAGCTAAATGGATAAAGACGCCACGTTGGTCTACAATCAAAATTTTGGAAATCTTCTAAGATTTCGATCTAAAAAAAAATTAAGAAAAAAATTTTATTTGTAAACAATTTAGCTATACCCGAATCGTCTTTGAAAGTCGCGAAACAAGATTAAAAATTGTAACATTAACATTATAAATACCACTGAACTTAAAAAAGTGCTTGAAAGAAATACTACCATTCGTTATTTCTTGCTCGAAATTTATCCTAGAACCATCGTCAAAATTTACCAAGAAAAAAGGATTAGTCACATTTATATTTAACTCTAGATAAAATTCGATTTCTTTACCATTTTGATCTTAAAAGAAAATTAAAATATTGAAAATTTAAAAAAAAAATTCAACCTTCATTGAAAATAATTGGTTTTACTGGCTTTGTATAAATTTCATAATTATAAATTGGATTTTGAACATTAACCATAATATTAGTTGTTTTTGATGTAAATGTGTCCATCGCTTTTACAGTAATAATTGCATTTCTTACAGTGCTTCCCGAATTGAATTCTTTTTTTTCTTCTATTGCACTTTTTGAAGCTAAAAAATAATGAAATTTTCAAAATTTCCAAATAAAAACAGATAATAAAAGAAATTGTGTGTTTTGTGTAATTTAATTAAACAGAACATAACAGAATGTTAAAAATTCCTATAATTTTTTGTTAATAAAGATCAAAAGCAAGTTCTGGCGCAAGATGATGTTCATAGTTCATAGTCCAACATTCATAGTTGCATTATCAAAAATTTTTTTGTTAAAACTCAAATTTAGTACTATTTAAATTTGGGAATATTTGCTTGTATGGCATTATACAGAGATTTTGCACTTCTATTGATGCAAACATGAATTAGTTACCTTTAGAGAAATTAATTGTAAGCTTATTTAGCATTATTTTTTTTTATTTTGTACCAAATTTCATATAACTAACATTGAGAATATTTGAGATAAAAAATCTACAATTGAAGCATTTTTCTAATCAATTAGATAAAAAACTAATAAGTGGAAATTGCATGAGCATAAATTGTCCAACTTTCTTTATTTAAAAAAACACAAAATATTGTTCAAAAAACTTTGCAAATTTTAATTAAACAATTAAAAAAAATTTTAAGGACTTTTTTCAAAATGTGCAACTCAGTTTAAATTTAAAATTTAGAATATTTAGAAACATATTTGACTTAATTTTTGATTTTTGAATAACAAAATATATCAACTATTAAAACAAAAATTAAAAAATGCGATAGTGCAAATAATTTCTCATTTACAAATAAAAGAATAATTTTGATTTAATTTTTCAAATTTTTTTATATTTGAAATTAAACTTTTTAGTTAAATAAAACGAATTTAATTTTTTACTTGCTAAGAATCGAATTATTTTACATTTGTAAATATCAATTTACTAAAATCTAATTTTAATGAAAAACTTCATTATCAATGATTTGTCAAAGTAAAATTTTTGCTCAAAAAATTTGAATGCGAAATTTCATTGCAAATTGCAATGCATATTTTTTTAATTGAAATTTTTAAATTTTTAAATTTTAAAAATTGTGTATTTTCCAATGCAATAAAATTGTGCATTTATATTTTTTGAGCAAAAAGAGCAAATTAAATATTGAGCAAAAATTTTACATTTTGCCATGATTTTTTAAAAATAAATTGCATAATTCTTGTAATTTTGTTAGAAAACAAATTTATTTATTAGTTTCCTTTTTTAGACAAAGCGAAATAATTTTTTTCAATTTTAAAGAAAAAAAATAAACCCAATCTATTTAACTAACAAATTTATTTTTAAATATAAAAAAGTTGGCAACATTAAGTTAAAATTATTTTTTTTTATTTAAAAATGAAAAATTATTTGAAACATGGCACTTTTTCAATGTGGATTCGTTATTTTATTCAGGATCCAAAAATTTTTTTTCACTTTTAAAATTCTTTTGTAAAAAAATTCGACCTATTTTGTAAACTAAGCTTAGACTAGAAAAAACAAAAAGGCTTAGCTCAGACATGAATAAAAGATACTCACATGATACATTTTGACTGATTGTAACATTATCAAAAACCCATGTTATATTCACATTAAAAGCGTTCAAAATGTGTACAGAAACTTCAAAAGACTGATTTATCATGACTGCTTGCGGCTTAAGAACAACATACATATCATCCACTGAGCTTGATACAACCATTACATTTAATTGAAAATATTTCTTACTTATCTCGTTTTCAATAAGTAGAATAGGTCTGAAATTTCCAAGTTGTGAATAAGTATAAGACAAAGGTATTTTGTTTTGAAAATTTTTAATTCCTAGCATGAAAGGTCCATGAGTAGAATTAGTCAAATCACCTGGCCAAAATTTGACCTTAGTTCGTGAGCCTGGATCGCTATCTCCAATACTTTTCACCCTAAATTCTACAAAAGCCCTGCTAAATTTTAGCAAGACGACACTTGGCATTGGCAAACATGTCAGTTGATCCACTCTACTTATAAATGAAATTCTTTTATAAAAATCAAAATTGCTAAACGCATTAGACACTTTTACTATAACAACATAATCGCCAGGTTTTCTATGAGCATAAGTGTAAACAAAATCACTAATCCACTCTCCATCGAACACTCTACTCACGCTAGGCTGTGAATTTTCTTCATTTCCGAAAAAAATATCCACTCTCACATTATTACCTTTTTCAACTTTTATTCTATAATTAATAGAAGTAGGCAGAAATTCATAAACATAATTGTTTTTATAAGGAGATATTATAAGTTGAGGATTTTGCAAAGATGAGCTTATTTCGAAAAATTCGCTCACAGACACAAAAGATACCAAGTTGTATGCTCTAATGGAAATGTTTAAAATTCTCGCATAGCCATAATTTATGCGTAGTCCACTGTAGCCAACTAGAGTAGTTTTATCAAAAGTAACCAAGGCATCATTTATTGAATCTATTTCTAAACTTAACGACATATCTGTACCACTTTCAAATTTGAAACCGATTTTATAAAAAGCAACAGATAAATCAACTCCTTTTTCAATTAAATCAAAGCCGGATATTTCGTCTTGAACAATATGGATGAAATTTAATTGAAGTGAGTCTATTCCATGGT
The DNA here is from genome assembly GCA_006352455.1 of Brachionus sp. 'Tiscar'. Lineage (NCBI taxonomy): Eukaryota > Metazoa > Rotifera > Eurotatoria > Ploima > Brachionidae > Brachionus > Brachionus sp. 'Tiscar'. Next base: position 46,602 of record VANL01000181.1, read on the forward strand.
AACATGTCATTGTCACTGAGTAAGAGCCTGATTTTAAATATACATGACCAATGTAATCATTATTAAAGTCTTTTTCTTTATCTGTAAAATTATAATTTTCAAACGAATCTCCAAAGTTAATGACACATGTGTAGTCTTGAACTGTTCGTATCCTAAACAAAAACAAAGCTGATTTATTTGTTTTTGATATGCTCATGTCTTGGTTTCCAGCATGAAAGTAAATTTCTTGCAAACCTTCATTTATTGTATAATTTATTTGAGTTGATTGAAAAGAAATATTGTTCCATGCATCCAGTTTAATAGAATAAATTCCCAATTTTGAAAATTTAAAATCCATATAATCAGTTTCATAATTAGTTAAATTTGAATCTATTGTCCACCGGTATTTTATGTCAGATCCAGAAGTGGTTTTTGCTCTAAATTCACACAAGCGATCTACACTGCATGATCGAAAAACTGGATCGATCACTAAATTATAAACAGGTTCTATGACTGTAAAATTTCTAGTTACTCTATCCAAAATTTTTGATGAATTCCGATAAATTATTTGAAAGTGTACAGATTTATTTCCATGATATTTGAATAATTTAAAGCTGCTTATTATTTGATATTTTTCTGTATTTATTGAAAACATAATTTTTCGTCCAAGTCTTTGAATATTTGTATCATTTTTAGCTATTGTGTAATCAGTATCATTTTGATAAAAAGAACTGGTCAATAATTGACCATTGCTCATGGATTCTAGTAGAATAAACCAGTTTTGCTGAAGAATTTCATCAAACTCAGATATTTGATTTGAAAAAAATAAGTTATATCCTTTTTTCAGATGAAAGATAAAAGTTTTTTTGAATTCAATTGAACTATTCAGATATTTAAGACTATTAATGCCATCACAAGACCCTTTTATCTTGCTAAATTTGTCTGGACATTGAAAAAAACCTGAATTCGATTTGTTGCTCAAGTCCTCAAATTCAACCAACTTTGAGATATTTTTTAAATATTTATTTTAAAAATTAAAAAATAATTTACATGTAATTTTAAGTCGAATTCGTCAAATGAATAGAGTTCAATTGACTTGAGTATACAGGATTCGGTAATTCGCCCATTTGATAAAGCGTAATACAAACTTGTGTTCAGATTAATTGTTTGAATTTCAGAATTTATTACATTTTGGGAAACAAATGATCCGTATAAGTTCATTAAAGGTTCTAAAGAAAAAAAATTATTTTTTTGTTTAACTATTTAATTTCTAATCAAACTTGGAATTTTTACTCTATCTGTGAATTCATCGTCATATTCAATTAGTAAGTCTGCTTCCGAATAGCCAATTATTTCAATATCACATAGCAAATTATCGACTGAAGAAACAATGGATGGACAAACAGCTTTGAATGATGTAATTTCGGCATGATTTTCAATTTTGATAATATTATGTCTATCCTTTAATTAATTTAAACTTTCATTAATTGATTTTCATTAATTTTGGTGATTCAAATTATTCGTATCATCTGATACATTTTGAACAACAAATTTTGGATCCAAAAAAAAAAGTTATTTCAGTTTTAAATTTTTAATTCTTCCTTGACTATATTGAAATAAAGTCTCGTTACACTGTAAGCATTTAGAGTAAAATTTTCATTAGATTTAAGTATCATTTTTGAGTCGTCAACACAAAAAAAAATTTTAAAAAGATTCTTCTAAAATATTCTAGAATTTAAATCTTGAATTTACTTAAAAGAAGCATTTTTTTACAAAAAGCTAGCAATTTTTTGTTCCAATACGGAAATATAGTTTAATCTAAAAATTATGATACTCATATAATATAAAATTTTTTTTTATTGAAAATTATTTACTAAATTTTTTATATCCAAATTTGTTTGGAATAGTTTACCTCAGCACATTATCAATTCCGCATCAATAAACATTTTCAAAAGTAATCTGGACAAATGGCTCAGCTCTAGAAAATAAAGTTTTTGGTTCTAAGTTGCAGTATTTTTTTAAATGTGTTTTATTTTAGTAGATTTTAATTTTTCAAAAAATTAAGAACTTTTGTTCCTATTGTTCTTGAAATTCATAATATCGTGTATTTTTACGTATATTTAGGTAAAATTACGTAAAAATAAATTTCTCTTTAAGTAAATAAATAAATTAATTAAAATAATAAAAATATTGCCAAATATATATAAATTCAAGGAAAATTAAAAAAAAAAAAAGAATTCTCTCAAATCTACAAAAGTTCTGAGCAATTGATATTTACTAATAATAATAATATAAGTTACAACAAGCTAGCAAGCTAGACTCGCAAAGATGGGAAACAGTAGGATCCCATCTATGGTAACTGTGGTATGTACACTTAATCAGTAAAATTCGGGTCCAAGATTTTATTTGTTAGGTATGTGGTGTTAGATACTATTAATTGATTTTTATTTAAATTCACGTAAAATTACTTGTAAATATAGGTAAATTTACTTAAACTACAGTTATCGTAGGATCACTGTAAAATAAATATTTTTGTAAATTTTTTATCATATTACTACAGAAAGGGTAAAAAATAAACTACAATTAGGAAAATACGATTAATTAATAAATTTAAATCAGTAAATATTTGTCTCTTAATAAATCAAACTTATAGTAAAGAATTGTACTTTAAATTTTGATTTTCTTTTAATCTGTACTTTTCTTTCCTAGCATATAAAAGGCAGACACTCATCTAATTTTTTTAATGCTTTAGCATTTTAAGTAAAACATGAGTTTTGAAATAATTAAATTTTTACCAAATAACTCATATCCTTCGCCATTGTAGCAATTATTTGTAAAGACTCTACAGCATTCGACGAAATAAATTGAGACAAAGAAAAATTGGACAAATTAAGATCTCTTGATTCATCATATGAACTGATGACTCCAATATTGTTGATTGTATAAAGTATAGGCGCCTCCGTGTTGATTTCAATGACAAAACTATATTCTGATTGGTTTTTTAAAGAGGTTTCTAAGTTCTATAAAGAAAAAATCGAATTTGACATATGAAACTTGTTAATTTTTTATTTACTTGAACAAAAATTTGGGTAGAATAAACTAAAGTGTGTTGGTATGAACCACAATAATAATTTGGATCGCCTGGACAAATGTTTTCCTGACAATTTTCGTCTGAAATTTTTTCCATACTAATATCTGAGCCTTTTTTGCAAAAACACAGGTTGTTTTTTTCTATAGAAGCTAGTTCGAATCCCATCAGAAAGCAGCCTTTCTGGCATTCAATCGTGCTAATACCTTCTCCAGATGAATGAGGAGAAAACGCAGTAAACTCATGTTCAAATAGACTATTTTTAAAGCATCCAATGAATCCTTTTTTAGTGAATTATATAATTTTTAATTAAATACAAGCTTAAATTTACCAAGTTTAGTTAGTGATTGACTATTTACAAAATTAATTGTCAGAGCTAGAAGAAATAAATAATATATTGGACATCTCATTTTTAATTTTTTTTTTTAAATGTAAATTTCAATAAAATTTCAGTAAATGTTCACATATTTAAAATAATTTTTTCAATAAAGAATTTAATAAAAATTGCCACTTATGCTTACTAAGACTTTTAAAAATATTTATAACAAACTTTTCCTTGATACTGATTTTTAATAAATATTTATTAAATTTCTTAAATTGAAATTTAAAATTTATTAGTTTTTGATTAAAAAATTTTCATGTGTTTTTCAAGTGCTTTGATAAAAGAAAATAGAAATAATCTGACATTTTAAGGGGAAAATTTACATTTTCTTTTAAAATGAATTTAAAAATCGACTTTTCAATAGCAATATAGGATATGCAGAAATATTTTTAAAATTTTAGAAAAATTGTTGTATGAAACAGATTTTAATAAAGATTTTTTCAAACTTAGTCGAATATTCCTCAGAACATAAATAAGAGCTAGAATTAATAGGGATATTTAAAAACGAGCCTTTTTTCAGACAAATCGAGATGCCTCCAAAAGAGTTGAGTAATTTTGATATTTCGCTATGTCTAAAAATAGGCAACCAATAAATAAATTTTTTATCAATAAAATTCCAAAAATTATGTAATTTATATTAAAAAAAAGATAATTAATTTTTTAGCAAAAAAAATTAAAATCGTTCTTTTTCACTAAAAAGTTTAATTTCAAATATATGCTAGCAATATTTAATATTTTATTATGATTAAGAGATTAAAATAAATAAAAATGATTGACGAAATATTACAATTTATTATCAAGAATTATCTTTTCCTAAATCTATAATTAAATAAGTAAAAAAGGGTAATTTTATATGGGCTTTTAGATTATATTTCACTGTACTAAATCCATCATTTAAATATTTGTATTTTCCTTGCCGAAGGAGTTCAACTCTTTTCGAATTTTTTACTTGTTTTTTGTGTTCTAACATGGTATATAAAGTGTTATTTATAGGTCTATCAAAACCCAATTTTGTGACTTTTAGTCTGAAAAACATGTCATCATCTTCTGCTCCTTTATTTATTAATTTATTTAACTGAAAAATAAAGTTAATTATTTAAAAACAAACCCCATCCCCAAAATCTATTCGAATAGCCATTGACTTGAATGTAATTTTCTATCCGGAAAAAAATAACTCCACCAACTAGAATTGGATAATAAATTCGATAGTCTGATTTTCCGACAATTATTGACAGATGCTTTGGTCTTTTCTCTGGACATGTATACAAATTAAGATAAGCTAGAAAAATTAAAAAATTATATTCCAAATAGAAAGTTTAATTTTTGAACGAAATTTAATCTGTAAGAAAAAAATCTTTCGCCCACTAAAAATATAATTTCACCTTACACACCACCGAGTGTTTTAAAAAAAAATTTGGGTTTGTGTGTTTAAATTTATTCATTTTTAATCCAATTAGTGAAAAATTTAAAGATGCATATGCAAACTGTAAATTTAAAAAATGATCAAATCTTTAATTTGAAAAGAGCATATATTTATTTAAAAAAGTAAGTTCTTGGTTTCAAATCAAGATATGTCGAATATTCTACTTCATTGTGTGAATTTTTTCTTTTAAATTTCTTTTTTTTCTGAACTATCAAGTATTTAAACATATCATTTTTTTAAAACTAATCCACAAGTTATTTATCTTTCATAATATAAAAATAATTATTGAACTTCAATAATTTGCTTAAATTATTTTTTTTTGCTTTAAATGATTAAAAATATATAAAATTTTTTTCAAGTCGACTCGACTTGGAAAAAATTTAGTCGATTTTATCAATACATTTGAAATTGAGTAGAACTAGAACTAGTTCTATTCCAAAAAGAGTAGAACTAGTTCTGAAAAAGCACTAGTTCGGTACATATAGCAAATAGATTAGATTAAATTTTCAGTTTCTCAAATTTAACTGTCTCATTTTAAATTGAAAATTATTTACTGGTCGGAAGAAGATCAACATCGTGAAAGACAATACAATCAAAGTCAGCTGGTAGCGTAAAGTTTTTTGTTGGTTTTTGAATTATTTCAATAAAAGCAGCATTGTTAACACTCCCTTTGTTGAATTTTTCACCATTTACTTGTTCAACTACATAAATTGTATAGTTTAATTTTTGTCTTTGTAGAAAAGGATGAATATTGTACAAAAAAACTCTTAGATTTTGTTCGCGATCTTTGAATGGAATTATTATGGCAACTCGACTTACTGGCTTACAATTTTGTGGCTCCGATTGTCCACCCATATTTAAATTTTCAGCAAAATTCATATTCATCGCTGTTTGATTATAAATTATTTCGGTTTTAAATGGTTGAAAATCTTGCGTAAAGTTTGTAATAATCCTAACATCTTCATTTGGATTAATTGAACTGACATCACAATTCGGGAGAAACTTTAAAGTTGATTTTTGGAAAAATGTTATTTTATCTGAGTCGTATTTATATCTTGACTTATTAGATGGTAAGTAACCAAGAAAATTTACTAAAAAAAACATTATAATGATGCCAAAAAGAGTAGTAAAAAGTTTTTTCTTTCTCATCTAAATAATTTTTATTAAAATTAAATTTAAAGATAATGTAAATAAATAATTAGACTAGTTATTACAATTCCAACGAACCGAATATTTATTTTTGAAATTCTAATATTTATCAAAATATAAAATTACGAAGGAGCTTGAAATGGTTTCAAAATCGAAAATGCGAGAAATATCAAAAATATTTTAAAACTTAATTCGTCGAAATTTAAAAAAAAATTAGAATTTGATTGAAAAATTTTTTCAAAATAAATTTTTGCTCCTTTATTAGTCATTTAGTCAAAAACTATTAAAAAATATATATCATTGATTTTTTTATTTAAAATAAACAATCAATACCATACAAATTTAAAATCGAAAAAAATTTTTATCTGAATATTTTTCTCATAAACCAAAATAAATACAAATAGACAATGGAATTTTTTGAGATTGCTTAAAAAGAAAGCTCTCTTATTTAAAAATATTCATTATGTTTTCTAAAAATGGGAGACAGTTCTTAGTATATTGCTTAAGCAGCTTTAGTGCACATGAGCTTAAGCAAGGTGTGGACTTTGTTAAGAAGCGTAATGTATTTTAAAATTTATTTTATTTTACTGTACTTTTATCATGCTTTGTGAATTAGATTGAAGAAGCAATTGAGAAATTTATTTAATAAAATTATTTCTAATTATTTCTAATTATTTTTTAAATTTCGAAGTGTTTTTTTAAAGACAGTGTCAATATTTATTTTTGAAATTTTAATTTTTATCTAAAATATAAAATTACGAAGAAGGAGCAAAACGAGACTTTGTTTGTGACCAACATTAAACTGATAAATGGTTTGAAAATGAAAAAGCGAGAACTCAAAAAAATTTTCTGGATGAGATCAAATTTAAAATAAAAAAAAATTAATTAAAATGTCTTTATCTAAACTAAAAAAAACTAATTCTCTTTCAATCATCCAATGGAACTGCTTCAAACTCACACGTGATCGAATTATAGAACTAAGTGTCTTTCTACAAGATTTTCCTCCCGTCATTATGTCCATTCAAGAAGTAAAACTAACCGAGGAACAAGTAAATACTTTTATTAGGTTTTCAGGCTACTCTGTCCACTATAAATCCAGACAAGTAAATCCTTCGCATGGGGGTGGAGTTTTAATACTTGTTAATAACAAAATTAACTGTAATGAAATTTCTGGGTTTGATTTGGATGTTGATCATGTTGACATAAAAATTGACTCGATCTTTGTGTCTTAAATGAACCATCTAAGCCCACTTACTTTAGATATAATAATAATTTGAAAAAGTTTGACTACTCCGAACTCCTTGATTTCTTTTTGTGCACTAAATCTTTAGCGAATAAATTGACTAGTATTTAGATACTAACTGACTCAAAAATGGGTAGTGATCATGCCCCGGTTATGTGCAGTTTTGGATTCAATAAAGACTTCAGACTGGACCTGACTGAAGCTGAACCTCGGTTCAATTTCACCAAGGCTGACTGGGGTCTTTTTGGTAGCACACTAGACGGAATGATAACTGAAATTGATAGTAAAAATCTGAATGATATTAATAGTCTTGATGGTATTTTTTCAAACTTAATTAATGTTTCGGCCAATAATGCGGTACCAAAATTTGCTGACACGACACATAAAAGCTACCCTAGATTTATAGTCGACTTAATCAAATCGCGTAGAGAGCTAAGAAAAAGGAAAAAAAATTTAAAACAAATAGTGATGAGCTTAAAATTTTAAATGCTGAGTTTAACAAGCTCACTCATCAAATTAGGGTCTCGATTAAAAAAATATACTGAGAAATATACTGAGAATGGGCGAATTTTCTGGGTTAACTTGGCCCTCACCAGCCTCTTCTAGCATCTTTTGGACAATTATAAATAGAGCAAGAACGAAAAAGAAAAACACAGGAATTCCGACACTTATCAAAAATGGAAGAATTTATGAATCCGATGAAGATAAAGCTAACTTAT
>VANL01000182.1:0-54507 GCA_006352455.1 Brachionus sp. 'Tiscar'
TTAACTCTCCATTACGGATACCCCAAAAACGTTTTTTACCATCTGTACAGGTTTTAAACTTCATTACCCGTCCATTAAATGTTCCGGATTCAGGGAGCAGATCATTTCTAGAGTCTCTCTCTTGACGTAATTTTCTTTGAGTGATTCTTTCACTGGGCGTGAGATCTTCATTTATGTAAATGCCCTTATGACTCTCATCATCACGAAACTTCCTCGAGCTACGAATCATATCGGCTCTTGCGCTTGGCGATTCCATCTCCACTACGAGAAGGACTCGATTATTTGCTGTCTTCTCTTTTGCGCGACTAGGTTGAATTGTTTCTTGTTTATTTTAATTTTAGATATTTTTTGATTTTTATGACATTTATACATTTGTAATTGAGTGGTAGTTGTCAGTCTGATTTGTGGATATGGTGAAATCGTATTAGATTTGTTGCAAAATTCTCATAATTTAATAATTTTTTGAATGAAGAATTATTTTTTTAAAATAAGGTAAAATCTTGTTGATTTTTGAATTTTTTAGAATTATTTTTATTCACAAAAAAAATCTATAAAATTGCATTTATTCAATGTTTTCTACATACAATTTGGATTTAAAAATTAAAATGAATGTTTTATTTGTTAATAACGTTTTAAAAATCATTATTTTTTTAATTAAATTATATATGTGTATGATAAAAAAATGTTAACTGTTTTGATCTAATCTTTTTTGTAAGCAAACTTGTATTCGGTATCAACCATTATTTAAGTTTAATCAAACAAATGAAATAACTTTTAAATGAATTTCAAATTTTTATCAATTTTTCATTTTTATGAATCTTAACTCGGGTTTTGGAGTTAATTTTACAACATTAAAATACTATAATTTCTAAAATTAATATCTTACGAAAAAAATTTTTGAAAAACCATTTTTATTTTAAAAAAAATTGAACTAAAAACTATTGATTTTCTAAGCTAAAAATTTATTTTTTTAATTTTCGGACTAATCGGCTTCACTTTTGCTAAAATATGAGTGATTAATGAACAATAGTCCGATCATGATAAAAGGCAAAAAATCCACATAAAAAACTGTATCAATTGTTAAAAACGCAATTTTTTCATATATTCCTAATACATAAATAATATGAATAATCACTACCAATAAAGTCATCTTAGTATTTTTAGACTTTTTTATAAAAAGTAATAAAATTACTAGATAATCTAATAAAATTAATGGCCAAGTTTTAAGAAAATACGTGTTTTCTAAAACAAAAAACCCTAGACAATAATTAATAATCAAAATCAAATCTAAACTTAAAAACTCAAATTTGTCGATTTGAAGTAAATCATTCCATCTACCAGCAATTTTCATTTGTTTAAAAGCTATAATAATCAATAAATAAAGCCAAATCAAAAAACAAAAACATTCAATAACAATTCTTCCTAATGGAAAACTTGCGATTTTTGAAGTAACTGAAAAAATCAAAAATGGAATAATCGAATACATTAAAAGTTCAATATTGTTCCATATTAAAATTCTCACAGTTATCGATTTGATTATAGAACTGATAAAATTGTTATTTGTTTTTAAAAAATTAAAACTGCTAAACAATGTTTCAATAATATTTTTTGAATATTCATGTTTAAATTCATTTTCGACAGAAATATTCTTCTCTTCAATATCAACTAATTCCTTCTGTAAATCTTTACTCTTAGATTTGAAAGATTTTATTTTTTTTATTCTTTCATTAATATATTCATTATATTCTTTTTCATTTTTAATTTTTTCTTCAGTTTCTTTATTTTCCTTAATCATTTTCATGGTAAGAATATCCATAAACAATAATTGATCTTTTTTTGAATCATCAACACTAATTTTGGATACAAAGTCTAGGTAACCATCTGTCATCGGCAACAGAGAATTGTTTGTGTTTGATTGAGCCATTTTTAGTGTGCTTTATTTTAAATCTAAATAGTAAGAACCTTGATAAAAGTCGTTTTTTGGATTCTATTTTAACCAAATCAAAATATGAATTAGTTACTTTGATCAAAAATGCTGAAATCAAGGCTGATAAAAGGTTTAAAAATAATTTCCTAATTAAAAAGTTGCTATTTAAATTTTAAAAATATTGGTTAGAAAAAAATCTAAGCAACAACAAAAATGAAAAACACAAATTAAAATTTATATTAATAAAAAATAAAATATTATGCAGAAATATAATAAAGAAATATATCACTTGTTTATTGGCCACCTATCGTGTAGAAAAATGCATTATGTATTTAAGCTTTTAGAAAAAAAACTATAATTCGAGAACATTTTATTAAACAGATAAGAATTGAATTGATAGATAACTAAATTGAATGCTAAATAAAGCATCTAAACATGTGACTTTAGAATCCATGTGACATAATTTGAGAATGAAAATCATTTAAAAAAATAAGAAAATTTAAGCCTTTCATTCAATTTTGACTTGGTAGATAAAATCATGTGATATTTCAAGATTTTAATAATTTGATAAAAATTTTAATATATACTTTTTTTTCTAATTTGAAAACTTCATGCAATAAGCTATAGAAATATAATTATATCCAAAAATAATTTTGACGAAATGATATCTCTTAATTGCTTAAAATTAATTTTTTTGAAAAAAATGTAAAATTACAGTCAAATGAATTTTAAAAAAAAATATGTAAATCGATCGGCTCTTTAAATATATTAGCTAAAAATTTGCCCCATAATTTTGACTCCTTCATTTTAATCGACCAATTAACCTTTTCAAAAGCACAATTTTTTAGAAGAGAAAGAGTGAAACCTCACCTTTTTATCTAAAAAATAACCTCATTAGCCCGTAGCTTTTTTATGTTGTCCTCAAGGAGTAAGAGTAAAAAAAGTTTGAATTTTGAATTTCAAGATATTTTCTTTAAATTTTTTTAAAAATCAAAATTTTTCTAAAACAATTAACAATCCAAATTGAAATAAAATTCTTAAATTAGAATTTTTAAATATTTTTGAAAAGTTAATGAATAATATCTGGAAAAAAAAATATTTTTGATAAATTAAATAAAGCTTAATCATAATCTTAAAATAATGATGTCTTCTTTTTTTAATGATCAATCTTGATCGTATCAATTATCCCTATCAAGGGTTTGAGCAACCATTTTGGTTGCGAAATTTTAAATAAAAATGCATTAATTTATTACAGTTGTTTAAAGTCATAAAGACAAAGAAATTTTTATTTTCAAAAAAGAGTCTTTTGACTTGAATTTTTTTCAAATTCTTATTTAATTGAAGCCATGCCAGAAGACCGATTAACACTTCTTTTATTTAATTTTTTTAAAATAATTATTACATATTTAAAAATAAATCAATTTAATAAAAAAATTAATTTTTGATATGCTTTGTTATCATTTTGAATTAAATATATTTTGGATAAAAAAGTAAAATTGAAATTAAAGTAAAATGACATTAAAAATATGTAAAAAAGCTTTAAGTTTTTATTTAGGATTTAATTATTTTTCTATGCAATCATTAGATCGCATAGAATGTTTTTAAACCCCTTGATAGAAGCATGACCATGTTTGGTCTAAATTGAAAAATTTCACAATAACAAATCTATATTTATGCAAACTTTTTATAATTTTAAATGAGAATATTTTTATTAACATGAAAGCGCCAGCTTCTTAAAATATTACCAAATACATTTTTATGAACGAATTCATTGACTATGCTGCTAAAGATTTCAAGTAAACCCAAAGTAAATAACTCCAATAAAACTTACTAAAATTAAATAAAAAGTTTACTTGATTAAGAAAAAGAAGCCCATCGATAAGCAAAAAAGTTTCTAGAAAAGTTAGAAAGGCAATATTTTATCACTAATTTAACTCTCAAAAACCGGAGGAGTTTTTCGACCCTTTGTGCTATTTTTCTTATTTGTTTTTATTCCATGAAAATAAGTATATTTTGAAAAAAAAATCAAACTGTCTTATTATTTATTGATTTTAGAATTTTGATTAAAAAAATATTTCAATAATGATTTAAATTTGGGACTTTTAAACATCTCTGTTATTTGGTACCTTCAAGGAGCTTTACGTTGCATTTGTAAGATCTCATCTCGAGTACGTCATGGTTGTTTATTGTCCATAAAAGAAATATATTTATTACACAGAAAAAGTTCAAATAAGAGCAACAAAATTTGTCATATGAGTGTTTTGAAAAGTTGGGAATCAATACCTTGAGCAAGAAAAGACAGTGAGCGGATCTAGTAGAATACTTAAAGATAACAAATGGCTTAACTAAAGTAAATTGGCACAAAAAAAATAAACTTTGCGATTTGATGAGCTATTCTGGTCAAGCGAGTATGCGTGAATACCAACACAGAATGGCCAAACAACTGACGAGTATCAACCAGCGAGAAAATTTCATACTTAACAGAGTTGTAGACAGTTTGAACAGGTTTCCTCAGTAATTCAAGCCGGTTAAAAGAACTTATTTTAGTAAATGATTGACGAAATCAATTGCAATAGTCATAAGCAAATAAGGGCTTTGTGAATTTTGGAATAAAAAAACAAGAACAAAAATTTTAAATTGTAATAACTTTTTTTCCTTTAGTCTAAAAATGGTTCTGTAAAATGTATCATTTGATACATAACATGTATCACCTAAAATTTAATCTGTGCAAAATCTCTGCAATTAAATTTTAATGACTTTTTAATGCATATACTATTTTGCAGATTTGCATAGATTTTGCAGAGATCAAATATCGGTGATACATGCTATGTATCACATGATACATTTTACAGAACCAGTTTTAGACCAAAGGAAAAAAATAATTAAAATTTAAAATTTTTGTTCTTGTTTTTTTTTTCCAAAATTCACAAAGCCCAAATAAGTCACTCTCGGATAGCTATTAAAGCGATCCATATATGGATTTTCATCTGGTCCAATAACGCACTGCTACTTTTTATTATTTATAACTAACTATTTATATAATTATCTTTAAAATAAAAAACCTTTGACTAGAATATCGATCAATAACTTTACTTTAGAACTTCTTATTAAAAATGAAAAAAATTTTGTAGCATTGATTTTTAAAAATTCTGAAAAAAAATTTATGCGTCTAACACAAACTAAATAGGAATTTTTCATGAAACTACATTAGTTGTATTATGCAACAAATTTAAAAAGTTGTCAAGGTAAGTAATAAACAGAAGTAAAAATCACCTGCCTATTTACCTTATTATTTTCGATATTTTTTAAAATAATTTAATTTTAATTGTGTAATTTAAGTATATTTTGAAACAAGAATAAACAAAAATTTAAAACGTAAAAAATAAGTAAATTGTTCAAAAAGGTAAAATATTTCAGTCAAAAAAGCAGAAAATTCTAGCAAAAATTAAAAGTATCTTATTTTAGATATGAGTAACCATATTTTTTATAAAAATGTTTTTCAAAAATCCGTATTTCATTTTATTCTTTCAACAATAGCAACAACTTTAATTATTGCTTCTAGTTTGGTTATATCAACTTATATATCTGGAGTTAACAAATACAATTTGGATCATCCAGTTGACAAGCAGAAATGTCAATGTAGCTGTTGGGATGGATTTTATCGTGGAGTTCATGCACGACAATCGAACGGGTCCGAATACAAAGTGTTTTATTTTAACTTTGACATACAATTTGTACCCATTCTTTTTATTTTCATTTTTTATGCTGAATTATTGCGAATATGTCTGGCTAAAATATTTAAAATCGATGATTTTAGAAATGTTCGTATTTTAATTATATTAAATTTATTGTTATCAATTTTTAGTAATTATTATGGCGCTTGGTCTTTAATTAATTATTTAAATGACAGAGATTATCGAATGATCAATTCACAGTTATTCTTTTCGATAACTGAACTTTTAATAAGCTACATTTATTATAAGAGATTCAACATTTATTCAGAATCAAACATTTCAAATGAAATAAAATTTTGGGAAATATATACCATAATGTTTGTGTCACTTTTGCATATATTCATCGCATTTTTTGAAAGGATTTTATGGGGATTTTTTTTGTTTAATTTGAGTCAAAACTATAGAAAAATTAGAGATATTAATTTGATAATAAGTGATATTTTAGGTGTTGGCTTAAGTTTAAAATATTTATTCCAGCAGAATGCTAGTTTTCAATTGCATATAAAAATGATAAAGATCGGAACACTAATCATTGTAATAACATATCTGTTTTATAAAATTGTATGTGATTTTGATATAATATAAGATTTTAAAGATAAATCACAATAAAACATTATTCTCAAAAATCTTAGTTTTTAAATTTTTTTAAAAATCATAATTTTTCTAAAAAATATGAAAACAATAATTATAAATCCAAAAAGGAAACTTTTCTTGAAAAGCTGAATAAAAGAAATTTAAATTATGTTTAAAATAAATTTAATAGATGATTCGAAAAAAAAAAATGATTTAATATGTGTCCAATTGTTTAATTATTATTCTGAATAAATTATTCAACAAATTCTGAATTTTCTAAAACAATCCAAATTGAAATAAAATGCTTAATTTAGAATTTTTAAATATTTTTGAAAAGTTAATGAATAATATCTTGAAAAAAATATTTTTGATAAATTAAATAAAATTTAATCATAATCTTAAAATAATGATGTCTTCTTTTTTTAATGATCAATCTTGATCGTATCAATTATCCCTATCAAGGGTTTGAGCAACCATTTTGGTTGCAAAATTAAAAAAAAAAGGAATTAATTTATTACAGAGTTGTTTAAAAGTCATAAAGACAAAGAAATTTTTTTTTTCAAAAAAAAGTCTTTTGACTTGAATTGAATTTTTTTCAAATTCTTATCTAATTGAAGACCGATTAATACTTCTTTTATTTAACTTTTTTAAAATAATTATTACAAATTTAAAAATGTATAAATTTGTTTAAAAAAAAATTAGCTTTTATAATGGAAATCTGGCGATACTTGCATTTCAAGATGGTTGATAAACTTAAATTTTTTGAATCGAACAGTGAATAAATTTAAAAATTGAAATTTCAATTGGCTACTATTTAATCTAGTAGCAAAACTAATTAAACTAGTAGCAAATTTAATAAAAGATCGTAGCAAATATATCACGTACTAAATTAAATAAAAAAGCAGTAAAAAAAAGGTTGTTAATAGTAAAATAAATTAATTAGTAGCAAAAGTAATTTTTCAATAGTAAATATAAATTAATTTAATTTTTGATTATCACTCAATTATCACTTATTAATGTATCTCTAAGCCTGAAATTTAAGAAAACAAAGACGCACAGCGGATAATCTTTATTTTCTTATACAAAAAGTAGTAGAGTCTTTTAATAGAAAGAAAAAAAGTCTGCTGTTTATATTTTGACATTTCTAAAGCCTTTGTTAGAGTTTGGCATGATGGACTAATTTATAAGCTAATTAAAACAAACCTTCATCCTTATCTTATTTACTGGATCAGATCATTTCTCGATTCCAGATCTTTTATAGTTAAAGTAAACGGACATTTGAGTGACCAATACTTAATTAAAGCAGGGGTTCCACAAGGATCAGTAATTAGTCCGCTTCTTTTCAGCATTTTCATAAATGACATACCTAAAAGAAAAAAGACTAATAGCCAATACTCTCTTCTTTTTGCAGATGACTTGGCTACCTTTTTTATTTTTAAAAAGAAAGGAAATCTCGAAAGTTTAATTAATAAGGACTTAAAAGAAATTGAAAAATGGCTTTTCAAATGGAAAATGAAAATGTCTGTTGAAAAGTCATGCTACACTATCTTTGAAAAAAACTCTAGGAAAAAAACTAATCTTGATCTAAAATTATATGTAAACAGTTAAATCTAAAAGAAAAAGTCAAGTTCTTAGGAATTACATTAGACTCAAAACTTACATTTAGATTAATAGTGGATTACATTTAGACTTTCTAGATTTCATTTTTTACTGCTTGAACGTATTATTTTTTCAAGATTATATGATTTCTTGGAGAAAAATTCGTTGCTAATCCAGGAACAATTTGGTTTTAGAAAATATCGAAGAACAGCAGATAATTTAGTTTTCCAAAAAGTTGTCGAATCATTTAATAGAAAGAAAAAAGCATGTTGCTTATTTTTGACATTTCCAAAACTTTCGACAAGGTTTGGCATGAAGTTATAATTTATAAGCTTATAAAGATAAATAAACCTGCCTATTTAATTTATTGGATTAAATCGTTTCTTAGTTGTAGAACATTTAAGGTAAATATAAATGATCACATTAGTGATGAATTCAAAATATCTGCTGGCGTTCCTCGAGGATCAGTAATTAGTCCTTTATTATTTAGTATATTTATTAATGATATTCCTAAAAGAAATAAATCTAATAATGAATATTCACTCTTCACCTCTTTGCGGACGATCTTGTCACTTTTTCTATTCAAAAAAAAAAATGAAATCTAGAAAGTAAAATGAATCAGTACTTAGTTGAATTAGAAAAGTGGCTTTTCAAGTGGAAAATGAAGATTTCGGTAGAAAAATCTTGCTCAAGGATTTTTAGTAAAAACAATAAAGAAAATTCTGAGTTTGAATTAAGGATTTATGGGAATATAATCGTAAGCTTAAAAGAAATTAAATTCTTAGGAATTAAATTCGATTCTAAATTAACCTTTTCGTCAATGATAGAAGAAATTAAAGAACGTTGCAAACAAGCTATACCTGCTTTGATACAACGTATTTAAACTAGTCTAATTAATCCAGCTCTACAAAGTTTTAACTACGAATTTCCAATTTCAATGGCTCAATCAATCAACCAAGATCCGCTTTCAAATAAAAATTATAATTAGTGTTGGTTTCCCTGCAAGCGTACAGTAAACGGGTCTTAATTTTCCTAAACCGTGACCGTATTAACCGATCCAATTTTTGCGGGACGACATTGGCCCGTTTATTTTGGCGGGCTATTTTATTTAAATTTTTGTCCCTCTAGGTTGTTATTATGGCAGCCAAATTTACTTTTTGCCATTGTTGGTGGTTATTATGACAGCATTATTAAAGTCAGAGTCACTAAAATTAAATTCCAAGTGATATCTTTAAGTTTAAAAAAAAAAATAAAAAAAATAAACAATTTTTTTAAATAAAATTTAAAATCTGCCCGCCAAAATTGGGACGGTTTCTTCGACCGTCGGTTTAAATTTAAACGGATATTAAACGGGCCAATGTCCGCAAGTAACCGCCCGTCTATAGGACCGGTTAGCTCTGTTCGCATCCAACACTTATGATAATTATCAAGATCAAGCCGAAAGAATTAATAATGACATTCAAACTATTGTACAACCAACAACATCTTCAAATTTAGCTCCGAGAAAAAGAGGCCGTCCTAGAAAAAATCCATAAAATAACACTTAACAATATTTCTAAATAATGTCTGAATTTTTTTATTAATAAATATTTGATATAATAATTTACTATTTTTTTTTTAACTACTGGTAAATTTTTGCTTTTATTTTTATTTTTTTTGCTACGAATTTAATTATTTTTACTACGAAAATAATTTGAAGCCAATATCAATTTGGATCAAGTCAAATCAAAATACTTTTTAATAATAAAATTTCAAGTCGGATCAAATGACTTGACAAGCTGAATCCAAAAAGTAACTCTTTTTGTAACTGTAAGGTTGATGAATACTCATGTAACGAGTATTTGGATTTTTTTTTTAAAAAAATTTTAATTTAATGAATAAACATCGGTTGGATAAGCTAAATAAAACTTAATCTTCATAAAAAATTTACTTTTTTTGACGATCAACCTTGATTAATTCTCCTTATCGAGGGATTTAAGCACTCATTTCGAATATAAACAAAATTTAAACCTAAAAAACTTTCCTAATATTTTAATTTATTTTTTTATATTCAGCTAATCAAATTATTCAGTTCAAGTATTAATTTAATTTTTTGATTTTTGTATTCAAATAGTAAAAAAATTGTTTTACCTAGTTTTATTAATTTAATTTATTAAATTTAAAATCGTTTATTTATTCTAAATTATATTCAACAATTGCTTGGTTACGCATTTCTGTTTTTAGTATCTTATTATTTGCATTAATTGGAAACTTATCAACAAACTTAATGTATCTTGGGATTTTAAATTGTGATACTTTACCCCTGCAAAACAATTTGACTTCTTCACTATCCATGTTAACATCTGATTTTAGTCTAATCCATGCGCAGATTTCCTCTCCCATCCGTTTATCAGGAACACCAAAAACTTGAGCATCCAAAATTTTATGATGTGTTCTCAAGAAAGTTTCAATTTCAGCAGGATACAAATTTGTGCCCCCTCTGATAATAACTTCTTTATCACGACTCTTAAAATATAAATATCCTTCTTCATCCATTGAGCAAATATCCCCAGTTTTTAGCCAACCATTCTCAAAAGTGTCCCATGTTTTTTCTTTTTCATCCCAGTATTCTCGAAAAATGTGGGGACCTTTTAGCATTAATTCACCATCAGTGTTTAGAGGTACCACTTCTCTTGTCTCTTTATCAACAATTTTTGTTTCACTAAATGGGATTGGTCTTCCAATTGATTCAAATGCCTTTCTAAATGTTTTTTTTTGATCAAAATAATTTGTGAGCGAATGACAAAAACTTGTCTCCGTCATTCCTTAAATAAAAAATATTTTCAGAAAAAAAATGTACAAAAATTTAAAAACTTTATAATTCGAACTTAAATTTATTTGAGAATAAAAATTATTGTATATTATAAAAATTTATCTTTCAAAAAAAGACGGTCAATTTTAGATGGTGTCCAGCACTTATTTTGAGACAAATAATTTTTTAAAATAGTTTTAAGAATTAGATCAAATTTCTTCAAAAATATTTTAGTGATTTTTTTCATTATCGATGAAAAAATAGTTAGCTACTTTATTTTCAAGTCAAATCTGACTTTTTTCCTAAATAAAGCTCATGAATTTTTTCACTTTTCTAGGATTTTATTTTGAAACTTTTTAATTATCTTTCAAGCTTAAATTTCAAAAAATATAAAAATTGATATGTAGAATACTAAGGTCTATGGATTGAAGAAGAAAAAAATTTTTTTTGTATTGATTAAATCTAAGTTCAAATTTAGCTTACCGTAACCCACAACTATCATTTTGAGATTGAAATTTTTATGCATTTTCTCTAGCAATTCCGGAGGAACAGTAGATCCTCCGAAAATTACCGTGTCAAGAGTGGAAAGATCAAATTTTTTTCGCTCTGGATGATGTATTAAGTCAAAAAATTGAGTTGGCGTTCCTCTTAAAGTTACACATTTGTACGTTTCAATTGCTTTCATTGTTGTTACTGTCTCAGGAAAGTAGAATGGAAAAACCACTGAGCATTGCATTAGTAAAGGAATCAAAAAACCACTTGAAAATCCATAGATGTGAAAAAATGGCACAGGATTACATATCATTTTTAAACCAGCTGGATTGCCAGCTACACGTGTTGATAAATAGGCTGAATTTAAAAGACTACTATTTGTCATTAGCGCTCCTTAAAAAGTAAAAAAAAGAAGAAAAAGTTGTAAAAATTTATTCACTAATTATTAATACCTTTTGGTTTTCCTAAATTTTCAAACAAATTAATCAAAATTAGATAAAAATATTAAATTTTATTTTTAAAAACTACCTGTTGTACCGCTCTTTAAATTAAAAAAAAGTTATTTGAAATTCTAATTCTTTTAATTTAGCTTACTGTAAAAAGAATCAAATGAGGATCATCAATGTCTAAGTATGGTAATTGAATATTATTATAGCTGGATTTGGATTGAACAAATTTATCAAAAGTCCATGTTCCTTTGTAAATTTGTTTGGTTGGATTTAATGGACTATTTAGCACAATGACATGTTTCAAAAAAGGCAAACTTTTCGACTCCAGTTGGCCAGGTTGGCTTGAGTCCAGTTCTGGACAAAGAGTTCGAATAAGATGCAAATGATTTAGATGCTTGAATGTATCATAGATAATTAAGGCTTTTGTTCCCGATTTTTTGAGCATATACTCAAACTCGGTCAATTGATAAGCCGGGTTCAAAAGAACTGAAATTAAACCCAGTTTTGCAGAGGCCAAATAAGCTACTGCCAATTCGTGACAGTTTGGAAGGGCAAAAGCGATTCGATCACCTTTTTGAAGGCCTATTTCAGCCAAATTAGTAGCAAAAGCGTCGACTCGTTGTTTTAACTCTCCGAAAGTCAAATTCATTGATTGGTGTGGAAAACCAAAAACCATTTTATTAGGTGCTTTTTCGGCTTGCAAATCAATTAAATCTCTAATTGTATGCGGGACTAGATTGTAGTCTGATGTACTAGAAACATAACTAATCTTTAGATTAGTTTCTACTTTCAACGTATCTGATTCGTCATTTCTCAAAAGAGAGCTTGTTCTTAGGTTTCTGATAACTTTTGCACCTTGACTAGGTCTTAGGATTTTATTTAAATAAGTCAAAATTAACATAATTAAAAAATTTAGTTAAAAAAATGATACTAATGAAAACTATTTTATATCAAAAAAATTTAACTTTATTATAATTTTAAAAGAGCTGATATGTTTTATAACTCAAAATACTTAAGAATTAGATTTTTAATGGTCTCATCAAAATTTTTATCATCAAAAATATTGAATTATTTAAAACAGAAACGCCCAAGAACAAGGATAAAAACTACTCAAATTTTTTAGACATGAAATAATAAAAGTTATTTGAAGAAGAATGTTACGGAAAGTTGTACCTCCGGAGATGAAATGTGAAGGAAGCCATTATTGAGGCACGGAAAAAAAGCATTTTTTAGTAGAAATTTTTAAACGCTTATTATATTTTTAAATAACAATAATATTTAATTAAAAAACTAAAATACTGAGTTAGGAACTAAATAAAAACATTTTTTTTTATTATTTTATTTAATGTCAATTATTCGAATTTTTCACTATTTTAATTCATTAATCCAAAACTATCTAATCGTGATGTATCGTATATTTTTAAATTGGTCTGAAAAAACTCTACAACGAGCCAGAGTTGTTTAAAAGTCCCAAAAAAAAGTCCAAGTCCGGACTTTATATCAAAAGTCCTACTCTTCTTAGCAACCATAAAAACTATTTAGGATCACAGAAATATAATTATATAAATAAATCAATATAAATTTTTTAAAGACATTTTAAAAAAACTGCTTGAAAAATATTTTTTTTCAGTTTTTTTAATTTTCATGTTTTTGTTTTTTTAGAATATTTAAGTCTTTGTCTCGGACTTTTTTTAACAAAAACAAAGTCCGGAATTGTACTTGACTTGAGACATTTAAAAAACTCTCCAACAAGCTATAGACAAATCACAGCAGACTTTAATTCGAAATTTAAAGAACATAAGATAAGTAGAGAAACGGTCCGAAGAGTTCTTGCAAAGAAAGGTATTGAGTCTTATTCTGCGGTAAAAAAGCCGCTTCTAAATGTCATCGGTAGAACAAAATGGTATGACGTAATTGGACTGACAAAGATTAGGCTAAAGTTATTTTTAGCGACGAGTCGAAGTTTGAAATCCTAAAAAGGAAATCTAGAGTATTTGTCAAAAGATTCAAAAATGAAAGGCGGAGGCTCAGTCGGTATATGGGGATGTATGTCTTACGAAGGAATGGGTTGTTGCTCCATTTATACCGGGAGAATAAATCAATATATTTACATGGACAAACTAGAAAAAAACCTAATCCCATCGGCACAACTTTTAATCGATGATGACCAAGAGTTGATTTTCCAACAGGATGGCGCATTTGAACATACTGCCAACTCGGTAAAAATTGGTTGAGAGCATAATTTTATAGTTCTTCCATGGTGTCCAAGATCACCTGATCTCAATCCAATACATTGACCACAAATTGGTCAATTATAGAATAACTTCAGTCGACCATTTAATACAAATGCTCTATTCGAAAATTCCGACTCAAATCTGTAAAAATTTAATTTCCTCGATGAAAAAACGGGTCGACGTTTTCATATAAGCAAAAGGCGGCCATTTTAAAGCTTAATATAATTTGGATTCTAACTTTTTGTGTCATATTTTTTTTCGGTTAGATTACAGTAGTAATTGTTTTTGGGATTCGTTTTATTTGTATTTTTCTGATATTTGAATAAATAAATAATAAAGATTCTCTCATGACCAATTAATCTAAAAATAAAACAATCTTATTAAAAAAAAAGTTTGATTCTAACTTTTTGTAACATACTGTAATTTGAGAAGATTTTTGGACAATACAGAATCAAGTCCTTCTTTTGAGTCCAACGAGTGGAAAAAACAAATAAACAAAATAAAAAAATATGACTAGTTTTTATAGAAATGAGTTTAAATACTATTATAAAGTAAATTGAATTTTAAAGTGGTGTTGTTTACAGAAGCTTTTTTGATCTGGTTTCTAATAAGTCAAAGTTGAGGGATTTGTGGATAGTAAAAATTATTATATTTTTTCAAACCTTTTATGATTAATTCTTAAATATCTTCTAATTTAGAGTACATTTTGCTTTTTAACTGTCTAATTTAAATAATCTCCAATTCCTCATATTGATATTTTAGGTCAAGACTCAGGCATTCTGTTCCATTAATTGTAAGGCAGGTGGAATAATATAACAAAGGTTTCGAATTAAGATATATCGAGTATCCAACTCTATTGTGTAATTGTTAACGTAATGCGGTATCAACACTCGAATTTAAAACAAAAAAAAATCAAAAAAATCAATTTTTAATATTTTTGGTGCTGTACCAAATGCATAATTAAAAAAAAAGGTTTTTTATTTTTTATTTTAAATTCGAATGTTGAAACCTCATTAAATTAAGAATTTCAGAGTTTGATGCAGACCTAAACGCGTGATTACGGTATTGGACCATGCATTCCAAATCAGAAATGTTATTGCATGGGCGAGATGTACTTTGGTGCATCGTCCAAAAGTGTGTCTTAACTTGTGGTGCAGCATAATCGAACGAGGGAATACGGTATCTTACAATTTCTTCTTTTTTTCCTGAATACCAAAATATTTAACGATGCATTACCTTTTAATTTCTTTTTCAAAATATATTTTATTATATTATATTTATATTTTAATATATTATATTTTATTATACTTTTATTTATTTTTTCTTATTTAACTTTATTTTATTTAAATTTTTCTTTAAAAATTGGTCAAAAAAATGTATCAATAAATTCTATGCTTTCTGTCAATTTTACAATAATTTTTTTATGCTTTTAATAATATTTCCAGTTAATTTCAAAAGATAACACCTTGATGCATTTTGATTTGTCTCTAAATAGATTAACATTTTTGTATCACTTATAATAAACTTATATATTGGAATTAATAATTCAAATTTATTTAAATTGATCTAAGTTTATTTTTTATTTTTTAAAAATTATTGTGGACAAATTTAAAAAATAAAATCAATATAATTTGTTACAAAAAAAAATAATTTTGAAATAAGAGATAATCATTTTATTTAAAATCGAGGTGTTTGACTTATCATACTCTGTTCCGGATTAAAACCAAGTGTTTGAGTCAAATTTCCTAGAGTAGTATTATTCAATTCTATCACTTGATTGCCGATATTTGTATTCGATTCGTTTTTATGAGTTACATATCCCACTTTTTTCATGTCCTTGGTCACTATGTTAAAGCTAAGATTTAAAAAGCCTTGTGAACGAACTCTTGTTACTTCACGACCTTCTCCATGAGCGAGAACCCTTGGATCTATGTATTCAGGTCTTCTGCCTTGAGACCATGCAAAAAATTTTTGTAATAAAGATGTAGATTCTGGAACAAATAGTGGAATTTTGATCTTATGCTGACCAGGTGAAATTGGCAAATGAGTCACTCCATAACCTCTTATTACTTCTCTTCCTAAAAAGTCTGATCCATAACAGCTAACAACCAACTGAGGCCCTAAAAATTAGAAAATATAAAATTTGATTAGAAAAAGATAAAAATTTATTTTTACATCCAAATGGACAAGTGCTTTTAAAAGTAATATCTAATGGAAAATTAAAGGATATTGTTTGACGATCGTCAATTGATTTATGACCAATTTGTGTTGAACCTTCTTCTAAGCCAGCTATCTTATCCCAATCCTGTCCATGCACAAAAAAATACTTTATAAATATTTGGTCATATTCTGGAATCTTTAATAAAAAAAAATAGTTTATTAATAACTTTTAAAAGAAATTAATTATAAATATGATAATCTACTTCAGCACTCTCTATACTTCCATTTGCCATTAATAAAAAAAATGTATTTGTTGTATTTGCCATTGTATCATTCAAAACTTAAATTTAATTTTAAATGTATAATAGATTCAAATTGATCAGCAAGATTAGAAATTATAAAATATTTCGGATATTTTTTTATTAATATCAAACGCCCTTGTCCGTTCATAAATTTGAATTAATTTGTTTCCATGGTGACTAGAAATTTAAATTTTCTTAGTCTTATTAATTTAATCTATGTCGATTTGAACACTAAGTAATATAAATATAAATTTTTTTAATTAAAAATTTTAATCTTTAACTAATTAATTAACTTCTGTGAGGAAAAGTGAGAAAGTTTTCATTATTTTCATAGTTTTTATAGACTAAATTTTTAAGTAAATCACTTTTAAAATTTAATTAAAATTAGTTTTGGGTATCGTCAATGGCGGCCACTGGACTGCCAAATAAATGGTGTTGGTCGTCTTGATGAATGCATGGAAAAACAATTTTTCTAAAATTTATTAATTTATCTAATGTTTAATTCTTATATCTACCAAATGTTTGAATTTTTTTTATCGCGGCTATCAAGACGGATTTTGGGGATTCAATGAAGATACATATTAATATTTTTACAATTATTATGTAAAATATTAATTTAAATTTTTAATTAAATTTTTTTTACTAAAAAAAAATGACATTATTACTAATATATTTTCTAATAAATTCAATAAAAAAAAAAACAAAAATTTTTAAATTAACAACAGATTTTCGGCTTTTGAAAAATTTTTAAAAAAAAAAAAAAAACTGAGTTTTTCAGGTGTTCTGGTCTAGCTTCTCAGGTTTAGAATCTGATTTTTTTGTTTTCAGGTTCAGATTCAGGTCAGGTCGTTGAACCTTAAATGAACCAGAAAACTAACTTTTTAGCTGTTAAAATGTCTGACTACGATTGATTAATATTGCTAATAAAAATAAAATTATTAATATTGATTAAATTTTTATCATTTATAGAATTTTGTAAATATTTTGCTAAGTTTTTATTATGGAGCTAACCCCTATAAATATATTTATATATATGGTTTTTTAAATTAATTTTTTCAAAAATTACTATTTTCAAATGTTTATCTAAGTTTTCAATAAAGATTTATTTATTAATTTTGTTTGAATTATGGTAAAAAAAATTATCTTTTGAACGCTAGTGATTTTTGGAAGTTTATTATTTGTAAAAAACTATTTACAAATGAGGTAATTGTCTTTTAAGACAGTAAATTAAATCAATTTATAAAATTTTAACTAATCAATAAAAAAAAATAATAAATAAGGTTCTGATTGCTTTTAGTTTCACTAAACTCTGCCATAATTCTCAGTAAATTCTTTGTCAACAGTCGGATACTCATCAATTGAACCATTTGATACGGGTTTATTTAAGGTATCGGTAAATGCCGAATTATCATTCATATAATTTATGGTTTTTATTTCATTCTGATCATTTTCAAAATCGGCTTGTCTTCTTTTGGATCTCAAGCCAAAATAACCAGCCACCGTTCCAGAAGCTAGAACCACAAAAGCCACTAATCCAATTGGCAATATTAGATAAAGCTTTAATGAAAAAAATAATTTTAAATATTTCTTTAAGACAAATAATTTACATTATCAGATTTAAAAGCTAATTTGGATAAATCAGGTTTTAAACTCTTTTCTTCTCGTGCTATTTTAATTGAACCAGTAGATTCAGATTTAGTCATTTTTGGCTCCATGTTATACACTGGAATAGTTTCATTTGAAATTTTTTGGTGAAATTCTGAGCCATCACAATTTTCTTTTCCATTTAAACATTTGCAATAAAAAGTATTATTTTCTTTGGAATAAATACATTCAGAATAATTGTTACAAGGCTTAACTCTCTCACAAAAATCAAGCGATTTTACACACATAAAACTATTGTCTTGTTGTAATACACATTCTTCATCATTCGAACATGGATTTGCATGACAAGGATTTGGATCTAATAGTTCACATTGATCACCATAATAATTGGTTGGACATTCACATTTAAAGTCCATTATTTGATTAATATTATCATATTTTGAAGTACATACACCTTCGTTTAAACACGATTTGATTAGACAGTTTTTTTCAGTACAATTAATGCCACGCCATCCTTCCGAGCAAACACATTTATACGAAGAACCATCAACATTGCATACTCCATTTTGACATGGATTTGGTGAACAATGATTAATGGTAAATTCACAATTATCGCCTGTGTATCCTTTTGCACATTTATCGCACTTTTCTCCAGTAAATTGGGGTCTACAATCCTGACAGTAAGTGCCAGCAAAATTATCCGGACAAGAGCAATATTTTTTATGTGTAAATTGATCTATCTGACACTGACCCTCATTAAAACACATGGAATCAGAACAAGTATTTTTATACTCACATTTTTTACCATAAAAATCTTTAGTGCAATTACATTGAAACCCATCAGTTTCAATAAAATTGCATGTACCACCATTTAGACACGGTAAAGTCGAGCACATGTCAAATACTTGACAATACGTGCCGCGGTAATTTGGTGGACATTTACACATATAGCTCAAATCCATTAATTTAAAACAAGTTCCTCCATTTCGACAATGGTTTACTTCCTCGAAACAATTGAAGCTACTTCCAGCTAAGTAAGTCGGTGTATTGCAATTGAATCCAGACCATCCACTAGGGCACTTGCAATTAAAACCGATAATAGAATTTTCACAAACTCCACCGTTAAGACATGGATTTGAAAGGCAAAAATTTCTTTCTTCACAATACACACCTGTGTCTTGGGGATTTTTGCATCGGCATATAAATCCACGAGGAACACCTTTATCATCCATTAATGTTATGCACATGCCCGAATTTAAACAAGGTGATGAAGCGCATGGAGTACCGACCGGAGCTTGAATTATTGATCGATCACTTTCTTTGCTGTTACTTTGAAAAGCTGAAAAAAAATTCACATTTATTTTAAATAATTTTGTTTAAAATAATTAGAAACTTTTTTTTATCTGAGGGTAGGGCATTATTTTCGATTATTAAAAGCTTAAAAATATTGATTATAAAGAAATTTTTTGATAAATATTAATTTATTCTATTTTAATTTAAATAAAAAAAAAACACGAGACGTAATTTAATCTTACAATTAAGTTTGAAACTATTATTATTAATTGTATTAAGAGTTAGGATATATTATATTTTTTTTTTAAATTATTTTTGCTGCAGGAGATTATTAGTATTTTTAAAAAAATATCCCTAAATTTCTTTAGTTTATTTTTTCTCGAAAAAAAACATTAAACATTAATTTGGGTTTTATTCAAAATTTAATTTCTTTTTTGTTTAAAACTAACAATAGAATATTTTAAAAACTAACCATAAAAAATTAAATCTCTTTTTTTATTATAAAATCGTGAATTTTTTAACTAATCAATAACTATAACTAGATATTAAATATTAATTAGCTGATAGAGAGAGTATCAGTCATAATTTAATTTTGTAAAAATCTTTTATAATTTTTGGCATAAATAGAAAAATTACGCAGAGAGAAATTTTGAGGTTTAAACACATAATGTATTTGTTAGACAGTAAGCTGTATTTTTTGAATAATTTTTATTCATCTATTTGTATTGTATATTTGATTAATCTCATTTTCTTTATTATTGCTTTATAACTAGCTATTGGATCAGTTTTTCAAGCTTAAGCTGCGTCTGATGGCTTTTTTTATATATTTTTTACTGGTTCATTAGAACATTTGAAATGGAAAAATATTTCACAAATTAATTAATGTAATAAATTTTTTCTAGTTTTATTTATAAAATATTTTAGAAATTGTTCTTGGAAGAATTTAGGAGTTTTCTTAGGTTCAGAAACCACTAAAAGCATTTTATCGGGAATATTAGTGTTAGGATAATAAAAAACTAGCATGCCAAGTTAAAAGTTAACATACCGGATAAAAGATAATTTTGTTTATGTAGAGGCTTTTCTACATAAAAATAAGCTGTATTTTAACAATTTTAGACACATTGTAATAAACAAAATTAAATTAAAATCTTACATGATATGAAGTACACTGAATTGGCATTATAACCTCCACAAGTATATTTTCCTGCGCATTTGAAAAAACAATTTGAATCATCAGTGCTATTATACTTTCCGTATGAGTTGCCACAATAGCATTCATCACTTAAAATCAGAAAATAAAATCTAAATTAAGAACAAAATAAATTATTTAATACAAGGCTTGAACTCCAGCTACAGAGTAACCGTCTTGGGCACACAAATTGACGCACAGCTCAACTGTTGGCATTGTTTTATTAAATTTAGTTATATAGGTATACTCTTTATCGTAAATGTCACGTGACTCGCGTCTGTCTGCAAAGCAACCGACATAACTAAATATTGGTTTGTTGAAAGTAGTTGGAATTTTTGGAGGTTTTTCTCTCGTTTTTTCTTCAACTAAATGACTTGTTTTTTGAATTGGTTTATCAAGCTTTTTAAGCAGGTAACTGTCACTCCAACAATTTAAGAGCTTGAAATATTGGAATAACAGTATAAGTTTGGCATAAAATAAAATATTCATCTTATCTAAAACATAAAATGATTGTTTTGATAAAAGATTTTTCCAATTTAAAATGATTTTTATGTATACTCATCACATTATGTAATCTAAAGGAATAGATCGGTAAAGCCTAATCTCTTTGGTTGTTTCAAAATCCCAAGAATTAAAAACAATATTTCATGTTTTCTTATTGAATAATTATAAAGAAAAAAATCGCTATAAATTTTTTTTAGTTAAATTTTCTCTTGTACTAAAAACTAAATCCAACATAGTTACCAAAATATTTTATTATATCCGTCTCAACATCGTACAACTAATTTACAAATGTCAATTATCAGTGGTCAAATTAACCAAAATTTATCTCTTTATTTTCCATAAGAGTTAAAAAATTCTTATTTGTCAAATATATTTGACTTATTTTAATCGCGTAAGTAATACATAATTATTTTGGTCATTTTTAGTAAATAACTTTGTGCCGTGTCACGAATTTAACTTTTTGAATAACTTAAAATTAATATAGATATTTCATGTAGAGTACAAAATAAAAACTTAATTAAAGAAAAATGGCCTCATTTTGTAAAGCCTTGAGATCTATAAATATTTTTTGTTTTCTATTAAATAAATACAATTTCAAATTTTTCTTTTAATTTGTATTTAAGAGTTATATAATTGAACTAAAGTATATTTTTTATTTAATTTTGTTTTCTAATTTAAGTTTTGAGAAACCATGTAAAATTTGTAAAAAATTGATTTTAAGTTTCATTTAAACAATTAAAATAGAGTAACTTGAAATAATGACTATTTTGTTAAGCTCCTATGCTGGCAAATTTTTTAAAAAACATTTCTAAAAATTTGAATTTGTGAAAAAATCTAACTGCAAGTTTTTTAATTTATTGCCTAATATTAGAGCTGAACCAGATTTTTTTAATTTTGATAACAAAATTATCAAAAATATCCTGAAATAATAAATAATTTTTGAAAAAAAAATATTTTTTTTGATGAGTCTCTTTGGAGAGTTATTCACTCTTACGGGATAATGCATTAATTCATTATAATTTACGTATTCTATATGCATTTTGTTTCATTCTATAAAAAAAAAGGATTTTAATTTTTAGAATTTCGTAGCACAAATTGATTCTGGATTTTAAAATTCAAGAAAATCGATCGTAATATTTCTCAGATTTAGCTTGATTTTCGTAAAAGCCTTTGTCATATGACTTAATGGATTTTTTAAAACAATAGAATAAACATTAATGAAAAAAAAAAGCTTATCTACTTTTATTTTAAATAAAAAATGAGTAATTTATCGATTGGCGATTTTTCGAAATTTCAAGCTTTGATATTTAACAAATTAGCTAGATTTTTAGATAGGAAAAATGCTAGAGCACAAGGTTTTTTCTCGGCTTTGTTTGACTACTACTAATCAAGTGATATTCGAGAAAAGTTAAACAAACTCATGTTCAAACTAGTTGATAGAGGAAATTTAAAAAGTTTTCTCAAATTACAAACTATTTTTAATTTTAGATGTCTAGGTATTTTTTTAGATGAATGTCAAATATCATACATGAAGTTCTTTTAGTTAGAATGACTTGTTTTTGAGGGATTAGACTTTATTATCTTTTGAATAACAATAATAAAGACATGCAAAATTAGCGTTAATAGCCCTACTGGACATTTGGCCAAAAATTGTTTTTTGCTAATACTTTGACAAACATTTTGGTGTTTTAATAGATTTAATGAATATTTTACTAAATTACATTTGTTTTTACACTCTAGATTTTTATTATTGACCAACACCTAGATTAATTTAGAATTTAAATATTTATAATCCAAAAAAAATACCTTGATTTCTATGCTAGAAAAAAAAGGCTAAAAGGTTCACTAGAATTGAAACAAAACTTTGAATTAAAATTATATAAATAAAATAATGAAATAAATCAATACTGTTTAAACAAAGTCAAAACATCCCAAAAAAATATATATCAGTAAGAAAAAACTATTTCAACAACTTAATCAACTTTAAATTTTCTAGACTTTTTTTTTGTATTTATAAATTAAATTTTTTTGTTTAAGAAAATGAATCTGAAAACTATATTTTAAGTGCAATTCAAATTTAAAATTAATTTAAGAAAAAAAAAATTGCATTAGAGTTCTCTTTTTCATAGAAAATTCTTCTGCCGTAAGAGAAAAATTTCATTTTGATCCTAAAACTATTTTTTTGAACTAATCATAGAATGATCTCTTAATTCAATTGTTTAAATTCTACTTTATTAAAGTAATCTCAACAATTTGCTCGTCCAAAAATAATATTATTCTTATTGGGTTTTTTTTCTTTAATTAAAGAAATTGTCTGAAGAGCTGATTTCAAGTAAATAGTTTTTTTAAATTTTATAATTGCTGGTACTTTTGTTTGTTCTGAAAAAAATATTAAAATCAATCAATAAGGTAAGCCAAAAATAACCTAACACGCTAATTCAAATGTTAAAAATATTTTTTATATTCTTTTTATTTAGCTATAAAAATAGAAAAAAAATTTATTCTCATTTTAATTCATTAAAAAAAATAAACTAACCGCCTCTAAAAAATCAATTCTAAAATGTTAATTTCTTAGGTTTCATTTAAAATAACTTTTTTTTACTATTTTTGTCCTTTAAATTGAAAAATTGAACTTTTTTGAATGAGGCCATAAAGATATCTGATGAAAACAGAGTAGAAAGGAAAATTTTCTCTTATCTATATAGTTATATTTTTCAAAAAATTATTATATTTAGATATAAAAAAATTATTTATTTTCTAATTCAATTAGTTTTTTTAATTTTAATCTTGAGTACGATTAATCAAAATAATTTAATTATAGTCAAGCTAATATTTACTAAAACTGGTTTAATTTTTTTTAATTTTAAAATTAACAGAATAATTATTTGTCCAAAAGAAACCAGATTTTATAAAACTGCAGTTTTATAAAATCTGGTTCCTGTATAATGTATAATTGTATAATTGTAAAATGTATAATTGTATAATTGTATAATGTCGTATTTATTATCTTGACAATAAAATTTGAAAATAATAATCATTTTTTAAAATAAAAAAAAATTAAAAAAAACTATAAACTATTTTCTTTAAGTAAATTTTAAAGATTTAGAAGAGATTATACTTTATGAGATTTTGAAGAACTAAAATATTTTATTCTTTAATGAAATTTTAAAGAACTTGACCAGATTATTCTTTAGGGAATTTCTAAAGAATAAACGTCCGGAACCCTTTAAAGAATTTTAAAAAATTTCTTTAAATAACTTTTAAAAAATCTTTAAGATTTTTTTGACTGGGTGAGGTTAAAAAGATAAAAGAACAATTTTCTACATTCTTAAAAAAAAAATTTTCACGAATTATCAATTTGAGTGATAATTTTTTCCAAAAACATATAAATCAAATGTCTAAAATAACAAACTAAAATTTTTTGAAACTTTTTATCAAAAATCTTTTGATATCGTAAATGAATTCAATTAAAAAACTAGAATTCTTAGGTTAAGTACCTCAAGTGTAAAAAAAAATTTATAAGATTTCTAAAATTTCAGGCCAAAGACACTTTTCTAAAATTATCAGAATAATTATTATATTATTTTAATTTAGCCATAAGATAAAAATTTAAATTTTAGCCAAATATAGAACATTGTATCTTGCAATTTATCAAAAAATTTGGTTTGATATAAAAGTTAGCAATCAATTAAAAGAAACCTTTAAAATATTTAGGAAAATTTTGGTTTCTGATACAAAATAATCTATAAAAATTAAAACTGTATCGAAATTAAAATTTTCTATTATAAAACTTAAGTTACGTTAAGTCTAAGCATAACTTGATTTTTGGCTGAAATAAACTAGTAAGAAAACAGTTGGATTCAAAATTCAATAAGATATATTTTAAACAAAATATGCCCTAAAAATTTTGTCGGATTTTAATTCTTTTTTGGTTAATTAAAATTGAGATTACTTTCAATTATTTTTCTTTTTTTGGGTCATTTTATTTAAAATCAAGTTTGATGAAAAAAAAATAATGCATCATACTTCATCTCAAGACAATTTTAGCTACTAAAAAAAGTTTAATTACCCTAATGAATAAAATTTCAGAATCGGTTCTATTTTTTTGATAATCTCTGATATATTTTTTAAATGTATACTCATAAGAAAGAAGCTTTTCATTTTTTTAAGACTCAGCTCCTGTTTATATATTTTTTTATTTATCATGAATTGGTTTAGCTTACTTTAAAATATTTTAAAAAAAGTTTTGAATTTAAAATTTAATTACAAAAATATTTATTTTCTCTCAAAAACTTAAATATCCAGTATTTTCCAATGGCTAATTCAAATTTGCTACGATTTAGCCTTCTTAAAAATTCCTAATATTTTTTAATTTTTGAAAATAAAAATTATTAACTGAATATTTAAAAAAAAACTATTTAAGTTAACTAAAAAAATGAAAAAAGATGTTTCACTCCCAGTGTTCTTATTTTGGATTTCAAACACATCTGAAATTGATCATTTGGCATATCTGATCTGCAATATTTAGCATGATAAATATGAAAGATGCTTGGATCTACAGCTCTGTATATTGAAATGTTATTTAATTTTAAAATTTGCCTCACTAGATTTGTGTCTTCCTTTCCCCATTGAGTTATACTTTCATTAAAACCAACCAAATCAAAATCATTCTTGAAAATTCCTAAAGGTCCATAGCTAAAATGTCTCCACTCTCCTCTCATTGAATCGATAAAATTTGATTGTTTTCCGATTTCATAATTTTGCCTAAAGTAGCTAAAAAATATTGGCATATAAACTTGTGAATTCAGATGCGTATGCACTCGGATTCGTATTAGTAATTCTGTATTAATTATGAAATCAACATCAGTAAAAAATATTATTTCATCGTTTGGTACAAATCTTGATCCCACATTTAAATAAAGTGATCTAGAAAAATTAGCCATTAATTTAGAAATAATTATTTTATCATTAAATTTTTTCAAGTTAATGCTTTGAATTATTTTCTTAATGAGCGACGAGTCTTTATTACATACTACAATTATTAAGCGAACATTATCATTTGTTTTTAGGATATTTTCTTTAAAATTTTCTAAAAATATTTGAATTGTTTGTGATTTATGACACATAGCCAAAACAAAATTGATTCTTGGATTATTATCAAATTTTTGCCGGTTTATTTCAAAATCTAAAAAAGGAATTTCTAAAACAACACTTTGAATTGGAGTTGAATTTTCTATTTTTATGTTTGATTTTAAATAGTTGTGATTTGTGACTATCAAACTGTTTTTTGGATCAATCTGTAAATATCCGGACATAAGATCTATTCTAGGATATTTAGAATTTTTCTCATAAAAATCCTCCGAAACTTTGTCATTAATTTTTTCGATATATTCTCTGAAATTTAAATTTGTATTGATAAAAATTCTTTCATTATCAACATCATAGAAATTCTTTTTATCAAAAAAAATAAATTTTTTATCATTAAAACTGGACACCATTTTCTCATTTTTCAGCATATTTATTTTGCTTTGCAATAAGTTTATCTTTTCTTTTATAACAGTTGAATGAATCATATAAATTAAATCGTTGTCCTTTATAGGATATAAGCTAATAAATTGTTTCAAGTCAATCGAGCCAATATTTTTTAGAAAAAAATTTGTATCTCCATCATTTGAATTTAAGAAAAGCTTTTAAATACATTAATAACACCAATTTAATTTTTAAAAAAAATCGACAGAGTATTTTTTAGATTTAAAATCAAATTTTAAAAAAAACTAAATAATTTAAAAGGGAAAATGCATGCTCTTCCTGTTTGATAAAATTTTTATTTCTAAGTACTTAAAATAATTTACATCGAATTCGGTTTTAAATCAGCATTTAAACATAGGATGTAAAATATTTAACATTTACTTTCAAAAAAAATTTGTTAAGAAAATGTTCATATCGAAATTATTTTTAAAAAAATTAAAAAGGTTTGTACTTGACTTAAGAAAATTGTACTCTTTTAAGAAATGTTCTAAGCCAACAAATGCTATCTTATTAATGAATAAGATTTTATATTGGAAAAAAGTGAAGAAAATAACAAATTTTTGAAATTTCGAAATCATAGTATTTTTGCATTAAAATTTGAAAAACTTTTCAAAATATTATTTTTAAATGAAAAAAATACCCTTTTTTTAAGGAAAATGAACCTTTTTTGATGATGTACATGATAAATTGACAACCTTTTCAAAACAACGGCCGATTTCTACATCTTCATATTTGGTAATAAATAAATATTTAAGGCAAACGTCCAAATGGAGTCCTATTTTTTTTAGTGTTTCACGAGATAAAATTATTCCAGCAGCTCCAATACAATACGAATTTGAGCTTGAATGATGAAAACCTGCTTTACCAATATAAAAAAGTTTATTAGAATTAAGGCGTTTCAAGAATCGCCTTAAATAGTCTATATTAATATAAGCATCATCTTTAGCTACTAAAAACCATTCATATGAATCAACATAGTTTTCAAATAAAAATTTTAAAATTGTAAATAGTTTTTTTGGCGATGAATACAAATTATCTTGTTTTTGAAAAAATATAACAGGAAAATTTGTTGAGAATGGTTTACATGAGGAAAAATATAAAATGTTCTTTAAGTCTTTAGCCCATGTTTCTTCTATAACATTAGCTCGTTTTTCTTTGTATTTATTTGAAATTAATATTGAAACAAAAAGAAATCCTGATGTTTTATTGACTAAATTGTAATTTATATATGCAAAATCTGCTGAATTTTTAAAACTTTTAAAAAAAAATCCAATAATAATACCAGAAAAAAATTTAAGAAAAAAATTACATTTTAAATACATCTTATCTTAAAAAAATAGAATTTAAAAGACTAGAGAATTTTTGATTTTATTTGTGTAATTTAAAAAATTTAATTAAAAAAATCTGTGAAATAAAATTTTATCTATCTGCTATCTATATTTATTTATGAGATGAATAATTTTTAAATTTTAAACATGCACTCAAGTTTTTGTCTCAAGCAATCAAAAAAGTTCATGTGGTCTTATATAAAATAAATTTTTCTAAATAATTTATAAAAATTACGATATGTCTGTCAATTCTTACTTTATATTTTAATAACAATATTATTGTACAATTAGATTTAATTCTCAAATCAATAATTTTTAATCAATAAAACGTTTGAAACTCAAAAACATGAAAAAAATTTTTTTTAATAAGCGGTTTTTTAAAATTAAGTCTGTTATTCTGATATTATTAGGGTTTTTTTTCGGCTCTCATATAGAGTTAAATGTGAGATATATTTCGAATTATATTTTTCTCTTCAATAAATATATGAACAATTCAGTTCCTATACATGATAATTTTTTCTCAAACAAGCTCTTGTTGGTTTCTCTAATAAAAAATGCCGCTAATTTTCCACCGTTAATTAATACTAAAGATTATGACATAAAGCTTTTTGAATTAAACGAAATTCAAATTATGGAAAATGTTTATAAAGAATATCAAGAAAAATATAATTGGTTTTTTTTTACATTTCAATCGACATTTTTTTCAACATTTCAAGTAAAAAAAGATTACATAAGTTTTTTTACTAATTTAAAGGTTTAACTTTTTAAAGCTAATTGAATTAGTAACTGATATTAATAGTAATGAATTATTTTTTGGAAATAAAGAAACAACATCTAATAGATGCTCAGTAGAATCAGGAATATTAATATCAAAAGTAATTATAATTATAAAGTATTCTTAAATTAAAAAAAAAATTGATTTTTAATTAATTTTAATTTTTTCCCAAACTTGTTTTTTTCATGACAGTTTATACTGGTCCAACTTGGAAGCAATATTTCACTATGTAAAAGATATTTTAATGCCAATTTTTCAATCAACCAGTGCTTTAATATTTTATTCAATAATGAATGTGTGGATAAAATAGAGGTAATAATAATGAGTTACCGAAAAAGTCTTTTATTAGTGTAGTGAAGTTCGGTTTTAAAAAAAATTAAAAATTTTACAAAATTTTTTTTCAAATATAGTAAATTTCAAATTCATTATTTTATTAAAGTTTGTTATTTGTGGAATATTAAAAAAAATAGTATTAGAGTTAGGTAAAA
Source organism: Brachionus sp. 'Tiscar' (assembly GCA_006352455.1). NCBI lineage: Eukaryota > Metazoa > Rotifera > Eurotatoria > Ploima > Brachionidae > Brachionus > Brachionus sp. 'Tiscar'. Next base: position 28,973 of record VANL01000182.1, read on the forward strand.
TAGTTTAAATTTGAAACTATTAAAAAAAATAGTAAACTAAAATTTTGAATTATTTGAATTGACAGTTAACTAGACGGTCAAAATAGAGTCGGTCGGAAAACTGTCGATATAAATATCGGCCACTAAATGGCCAGCTAACTTTTGGCAGATACTTGACCGGTCAAATGGCCTCTAAACCGTTTTCGAACACTAATAATAGATGAAAAAATTTTAATAAATTTAAAATTTATTTAAAAAGAAATTTTTAAAAGAAAAGCCAATTCATTAGTTTTAATGATGAATTCGACGAAAATGTACTAAATCATTTCAATAAATTTTTCACAATTAGAAATTTCAACTGGTCAACAAAAAATCTTCAGAGAATCCGAAATTTCGAACTTAAAATGTATTTTTTAAAGATTAACAAAGCCAAAACATTACTGCAGAAATTCACAAATCGATACTCAAATTTTTTGTTCAAATATTTAAATTCTAAAAGCATGTTCGAAATAATGAAGCCAATGTTTTTTAATCTTACTTATTCACATTCTATTGATCAAGTTATTCGACGAAATTCGGGTAAGTTAAAGAATTTTTTTGTTTATAAAAATTACAAATAAAATTAAAGAAATATATGCAAAATTTTGCCTCAATAATTCGAAAGATAACAGCAATCTTTACTAAAAACATAACTAAACGTTGGAATTTAATAATAAATCTGGTCCAGATTTATTGTAAAATATGGTTTAATATTTAATGCTTTTTTTTAAAATAAATTCTCGTTTGATTTTAATTGATTATTAAAATTGATGATTCTTACGCTGAAAATAATGATGATCATTTAAATTGATTTGAACGACGATTTGACTTTTTTGAATTGGTTGATAAGAACGATACAGATGATAAAAATAAAAAAAACAAAGATTAACGTGAAATCGGTAAAAAAATGAAAAATTTAGAAAAACTTGATTTTATTTACATAAAACTAGTTTAATAGAAAAAAATCGATTTTTTCAAAAATTTTTGACCGTTTTCAGTTTTACCAAATTTTACCAAAATTATCTTAAAATAATTATTTTTCACTTTTCGGATTTTACGTTAATTGACGTTATTTTATGTGATTTTTGGTAAAATACTGGGATCAAATCATTACTGTATTTCATAAAATTGAAAAGGAATATAGGAATTATTTTTTTCGCTTGAAATCTAAAGATTTGCGAGAAAAATTTTAATCATTCTGATTAATTTTTACCATATAATCAATATAAAGATTGTCGTGTCAAATTGACCCTACTAGGTTATATGGTATTAAGATGATTTTGATTTTTATTTTCAAAAATATTTTCGGTTTATTTTTACTCAAATATAAATTAATTTAAATAAAATATTAAGTATTTCTTTCAAATCACTTTTCTTATAAAATATCCCTAAGCATGCAAATTACTTTAAAGAAATGTATGCATTAAAGAAATTGGGTAAATTGAATTTCAGAAACAAAATAAAATAATTTTTCTGATGTAAATAAAAGACAAAAAATAAAACATCAATAAGATTTGAATTAATTAGCCCTTTAGCCGAGAGGTTTGCGTGTTAGTCATTCAAGAAGAGGGTCGAAGGTTCGATCCCCCCAAGGGGAGAGAAAATCTTATGAATGTCTCTGTAGTATGGGGCGCATGTTTTAAACCCCTTTTCATTAAAAAAATGGGGGACCAGTTTCGACTGGGGATTTTGATAATTATGGCTTAGATGATCAACTCGATGCAGTCACCTCTGTGTCAGATTGGAGCCTTCGCTCAAAAGGTACTTAGAAAGGAGAAGAGCTCCCCCCTATGCTCCACAAAGAGCGAACAAGGTTAAAAAATAAATAAAAAAAAAAAGATTTGAATTGACTTAGTTCACTTCAAAAAATAAAAATAAAGTTTTTATTCTAGGTAAAAAAAATGCCACAAAGTATGTAGCACTTAGTTGCAGTATTTTTTATATACATTTTATTTTAGTAAATTTTAATTTTTTTTGTTTCTGAAATTCACAATATCAAGAAATTGCTTTAAATTTTATTGCTGAGACTAATGTTGGATGATATTTATAGTAGCTGATACGTTTAGACTAATAAAAAAGAATAATTTAATTTTTTAAACTTTTATTTTTGATTTTTAATCTTAAAATCACAATATTGACGAAAAAGATAGATCTTAAAATATTTTTTCTAAAGAAAAGGAAAAAAATGAAATAAACGAATTGATGAATATATCACTTAAATACATGAATGAATCAAGCTTCAAATTCGTAAATGGATACAAGTCATTTATTTCCGGCTATGGCTTGATGTACAAATTGATTTTTGTTTCAAAAAAAACAAAATTTATTGATTGTTTAAGTTTGTATAAACCTCTTGGCTTGCTTAAAATAATTTCAAATGAAGTGTTCAATAAAAATAAATTATTCAAAAAAATTAATCTCCTTATATCATTACGCGAAAATTTCAATGAAACCTCAATTTCTAGATTAATTAAAATATTAACTCAATCATCAGATTACGTTAAGTCAGTAAATTTTCTACTGATCAATTATTCGAATTTTAATCGAAAGTTGCCAAATTTTAAAATAAAAGGGTTAAAACATAATATTGATAGGGTTGTAGTAAAGCAACCTCATCTATTTTATGACGATTATTATATTCAGCTAATGACCATTAGGCACTTTTCTCGAAAATTTCCCAAAAAAACATTATTTGCTTACATTCCTTCAAATGCAAGATTTGGAAAAAACCTGTTGAAGAGAATAGTAATTAATACAAAAATATTAAAAAGAGTTTTTGTTCCAATTGCTTTTAATTTGTATTCTTATGCAGATGTATTTTCACAAGTCAATAATGAAGAAGGATTTTTTGACAAAGAAAGTAAGGAGATTATTTCCTTTTTTAATATTGACTTTTTAAACAATGACCATGGAAAAAATGAATCGGTCTATGAATTATTCAAGAAAAGTGATCTAGAAATCCTAAATGTAGCAGATAGTGATCTGAAAATGGAATGGATGCCATATAAAAACTGCCATTTTTTATCACAAACCGAATTATATAAATGCATACAAAAAAGATTGAAAATTTTCGGCAATCATGAAATATTTTTAAGATATTTATTAAAAAATTAAAAAAGGAATAAAACTTTTATTTTAAAAAAAATTTTCTTAATCCTTTTAAAAAAACGTTAGAAAATAAGAAAACCAAGATTGTTTGTAATGGGCATATGTTTTCTGGGCTTGTGCGTAAGTCAAATATTTAAGTCATTTTTCAGTCAAGTAAATAATTTAACTTTGATTTTGTTACCTACAAACAAGTCTTGTCTATTGTCCTCAAGAAAATTATACATTCTAGGGTAAATAATACGTTCAAGTAACTTTCTAAGACAACTTATCATAGTAATTGAACTATAGTTATAATAGAAATAAGGGCAAAGTTTTCTGGTTTCAACTTTCCTTCGTTCCTTAATTCATTTTACCATATTCTTTGGTAAGCAAAATGATTTTGAGTGCGGAGTGGTATCCTTTTTTTCTGGTATACTTTTTAATCAACTGTAGTAACATGCTCAACTAATATGTATGCTTGAATTAGAAAATCATGATGATATATATCATCATCTAGATGACTTGAACTCCATCTTACAATGAAATGGTTTCAGGAAAATATAAAAGACATTAAAACACAGTTTTAGTTTTATCAGCTATCGCATAAATTTTTTCTTATAAAACCTAAACTTTTAGTCTTAGTATTGTGATCACTCACTTTTATAAATTTTTCACATCTCCCTGAAAAATTTTGGTAAAATTCAAAAAGATATTCAATATAAGTTGGATTGTAGCGAATAAAATCAAAAATTTTTGAAGTTTTTCTTAATGCAAAGTTCTACACAAAAATTATTGGATGAATTTTCCTGTTTAAACTCTATTATTTCTTTTACTAAACTTGCTATTTAATTTTTCCCATGCTATCCAAAATAATAACAACTAATAAAAATAATAGTAAATGCATGGTACATCATTTTTGAGCGACACTTCCTACATGATATAGAGCTGCATATTTTTCGAAAAAAGATTAATCAAATTCGATTTTAAATCTGATATTGAAAATGGAAATTGTTCTAAGGCTCACTATACTAGCTAATTAATAAAATATATCTTTGTTTTTCTTTTCCAATTTATAGTGCTCAATCGCCAGTTATCTAATTTCAGCTTGTTTTGGTTAATTTATCTCGAAATTTTTTTATTTTTAAATAAGTGAAGAAATTTTTAAACAATTTGAGTATTCAAAATTAAATAATGAGCTAATGTTTATTTTGTCTGTATAATAAATTTTGTATAATAAATATTTTAAATCAAAACGCATGCCTTCAAAGTCAAACACTAGCTTTTATAAAATTTTTGGTTCTACATGATGTTGTTTTATATCTATCATTATTAATATATAAACATTTTTATGTAGAAAGGACAATTTTCTCATGATGCACAAAATGTGGTTTAGAAACCTCTATCATCCATTATAAATTAAACTAAATTAAACCTAAAAAGGATAATTTTTTGGCTTTTTGAAAATTTGCTTAAAAATCCGTTTTTTTTTTTAAATTACTTTTGAATATACAGTCACAATTTAATAATAAATATATCATTTTAATACTTGTTAAATTATTTTTTCAGACAGTATATAAATCTAAAAATCTAAATTTTCTAGGACACATAAAGAAAGATAACTATTGTTCTATAAAATTAAGATCCTAAATTATTAATTTTCAAAATTTCAGGACTTTGAGACATTCCATTTCTTTTTTTTTAAGAAACAAAAACGCACCAACCTTTTTTGAACACCAGTTACATCTGAATAAATCTAACTTTTCAAAACAAATAAGAAAAATGCTATTTTTGTTTCAGTAATAAAGGAAAATTTAGCATTATAGATATTCATAATTTTATTAAGATTTTATTCTAGAAAAATAGATAGATTTTAAAAAAATTAAAGCTATTTAAAAATTAAAAAGATGCTTGAAAGAATAATTCTCATAGAATTTTAATTTATTCTCGTTTCAAATTCATACGGATATTTAACATCAATTGAAATTACATCGACCATTTCATTCAAATCACTCATTGACCTTCGTACACTAGTATGATGATGATGAATGTCTTCATAATATTTGTTTATGATTACATTTTTTTTGGTCATGGTTGCATTAGGAGTTGAATTTAGATTGTTCAAATGGCCAAAGCTGTTAAAATTGTCTGATGCACTAATCGATCTTCGGCGATTTAGATTAGTATCTGTTACATAATTTGAAGTTTCGTATAGATTATTATCGGTCAAATTTCTAAAAGAATGCCGATTTTCAATTGTCTCTGTGCTATGAGGTATCCCGTTGCCCATGTAAGTTGTTCGCACTGAAACACCAGGATCAAAATTTACAGCGTCCAAATTTCGAGAAGTATTGTAATTTTGATTAGTAGAAGTTGTTTGGAATGATTCATAACTTTTCATTTTTGATTTTTCTTTTTGTCTCCTAAAAATATTTATAAATAATTTAATATTTTTTTCAAATTTTGCTCTTACCTTCTATTGCAAAATGCAAATAGACACAACAATAAAAGAAGAATGAACAAAATACATGCCAGAATTATAATCAAAATCATCCACCATTCAAGCTTTTAAAAATTAATTTGACTTAAGATAATAGAAAAGAAAAAAATTCATTTTTACTCCTCTAACTGGTTCTACAATTAAAGCAGAAGGAGTGTTAGTTGGTATGTAAAGTTCATAATCTCCTCTCGGATAAACTGTCTTAATCGTTTCATTATAATTATTGTCACTTGGATCGTTTAAGTCAGAAATATCTAGATTTTGAGAATTTTTCTTTAGACCGATTGCATAAAAAACACCATATATAATTTCTGAATTATTGTTTTTATATGGAACTAATCTATAAAAATTATTAATTAAAAGTTGTTCAAAATCTAATTCTCTGTCTTGAGGATTTTGTAAAGTCCACGCTTCTTTTATATTTACAACTAATTCGTTTATTTCTGACTTAGAATAATTTTTCGTGCTAAAAAAATTAAAAAATTGTACAGGTTGACAATTTGGTAAAGAGCACAACTGATAAGAATTTTGTTCAAGATTTGATTTAAATAAGTCTTCGGTTGGCTCTCGATTAAACAAATCATTTTGGTCAGCAAAGTTGTTAAGTAAAATTTTATATAGAATTTTTGTTAAATTAGAGCTTTGGGAGAAAAGAAATTAATTAATTTCAAAATTAAAATCTTCAAAAAAACTTACTATCCTTTATTGTAATCAAAGAAAAGTTCATTAGGCAAAATTTGATTTGATTTTATATTATTGATTGGAAAAATTCCTAAAAAAAAAGTGTAAATAAATAAAAAACTTCCTTTGACTATTACTGTTTTGTGAATTTTCATTTTTCCAAGCCAAATCAATTGATTGAGTCAAAGTCTCTTGATTTATTGAATTTGGGTTACCAGAAATAAAGCTTTTGTACAACTTGTTCGGAAAATAAAAAGACACCTTAAAAGTAATTTTCAATATTCTAAAAATAATTATAAAATATAATTGTGAATTACATTCATTATCTCTTTATTCAAATCTTCTAGAGTAGGTTCTGAATAGTCTTGATTATTATCCACATTTACTTTGTTAATTGTCAAAAAGTAATGAAACCTAATTATTATTCTATAAAGAAAAATAAATAAAATATAATTTAAAATAAAAAATAGCTAGCAAAATAAACCTCTTAAAAATTGAAGTAAAAAATGAAAAATCTTTAATTCGAACATCGATATCATTTATCTCAATTGATCTTTTACTATTCGAATTTTTGTTGAACCAAGCTTTTTTTATCCTTTCTTCTAAATCAGTTAAATTGTAGGTAAATTTTTCGTATTCAAGATCTAAATAGCGGGACTTGATCGGATACTCTGCGATAGGTTTGGTCAAAATTTCCGAAATATCTCTTAGATATAGATTTTCCAGTTCACACTCATATTTCATGGTATTTTTCTCATAAAACTTGATTTAAAAAATATTAATTTTTATTAATTTAGATTGAAATTTTTTAAAATTTGCTTACAGTGTAGTAAAGACGTGTTAAATCCTGCCTATAGTCACCAGAATAAAGTTCCCAATAGAGAATAGTTGTTGAATCATCAGAATTCATATTATTATAGTATTTTTGTATTTTTCTTTCAATTTCAAGTCTCAGGTCTGGACTGAGAGGATAAACTCGAGCATAAATACTCGCTAAAGCATTTTTAGAGATAGAATCTTTTTCTGGATATACTCTCAGATCACTTCCTAAATTGAACAGTTCTTGCTCTATTCTTTCACTTGACGGCGATGGGAAGTTATATTTTGGATAAGTTATTGAATCAAATGTAACAGTGTAATATATTTTTGTTGTCTGGGTTCCAAGTGATCCGATTCTTAAATCTTGCTTTGCATTAAAATTCATAATCTTAATTACAAAACTAAGATATTCTTTTTTCCAAGAATTATGCAAAGCTTGTTCTATCAAAGAAACATATTTTGGTTCATTGAGATTTACATTTCCAATTAATTCCAAAGTATAAAAATCTCTCGTTGGATTTTTTTGCAATGAACAATTATAATATAATGTCTTGCATGAGACCTTGTTGAAGTTGAAATTTTCCAAAAAGCTACTGTGAAACGAATGTGAACATTTTAAATCTGTGCAATCTGGATAATTGTTCTCAACCAAATATCTGATTCCGAGTAAAATTTGGCTAAATAAAACAAAATTAATATTTTTTTGTGACATTTATTTTAAATTTTTTTTACCCGTGATCATAGAAAATTTCATTATTGATTATAAAAATAGACGATGCTGAATATTATTTTGTAATAATAATTAATTTAAATATTTTTCTTAATCTTTATCTTAATTACCTTTAAATTTTTCCCATTGCTCACTCAAAAAATTAGATATTTTAGCCAAGACACTAGGAACAATTTCATTATAATCATTTTGTACATAAAATATAAATAAATCGCTGTATTTAATCACTTTGTATCCATTTAGTTCATTTGTATTGTTTAGTAAAAGTTTTTCCTCGGAATCGGTGAGAAGAGAGTTTTTACTATTAACAGAAAGAGCTAAATCATGAATTATCTCATCTGTGTGAGTTCGTCTTGAATCATACGTATTGTTGTTTCTATCATTAATCAAAGCCAGCATGCGGATTGCTTTTTGGATTTTTTGATCTTTTCTTTAATTAAAGAATTTTAAAAAATATCAAAAACAATTAAATACAAAGTAAATTATGTTAAACAATGTCCCAAATCAATCGAACTCTCAATTAAAGTGTGAAAAAAGAACTAGCTAATTTTGCTTTTACCTTGACGTTTAGAAAAAATAGTAAAATAGATTTATTTAAAAATAATTAATCAAATGTAACAGTGTAATATATTTTTGTTACTGAATCTTTATCTATAATAATACTGTCAATTCTTTAGTAATTTTTAATAAGCACCTCAGGTTCGCCCGAATTCTTTCGCTTTGGTTTAAACCAAATATTTTTTACAAGATTTATCTAGTAAAAAAAATAAAAATTGAAGGGTTATTTAAAAGTATAAATTAAAAAAAAATTGAGATTTAAGTAAAGATGTATATTGACAGTCTTATTATAGTAAATACTAATTTAGTAATATTTTTTACCAAAATTAATTTTAACAAGATATATTAAATTAAATTTGTTGTAGCAGAGTAATTTTTTATCACTAAATTATAAGTTAAGAAGTTTGAAGTAAAAATTAATTAAATAAATTTGATAGCTTATTTGAACTTTGTTTTAATAACCGATAACTCGTTTTTAATAATTTATTAAAAAATTCAATTTTACAGTCTTTGAATTTTTTTTAAATCAATCTTCTTATGCAACAAGAAATAGAACAATTTTCAAAAAATTTCTATGGCTGATTTCTGAGCAACTGTTCGATTTGAAAATAATACACTTAATAGTTGAATAAAAACTTTTGTGCTCTTATTAGTGAAATTTTTTTTTCATAATAATCTTACTTAATTGTAATTAAACTTAATTATTTTAAAACAAAGCCATATGAGCCAATTTAAATTTTTTTCTAATAAAAAAAATTAAATCAAGTATGAATTCATAGGTTTTTTTTAGGGTATTGTGTAATTCAAAAACAAAAAGAACAAAACTATTTCCTTTTTTGATAAAATAAAATTTACTAAATTAAAATATATTAAAAAATACTGCAATTTGATGCAACAAAGTTTGTTGCACCTTTTTACCTAAAATAATTTTTCTGATGTAAATAAAAGACAAAAAATAAAAAATCAATTTAAATTGATTATTGATTTGGTTTATCTAAAAAAAGAAAATAAATTTTTTATTTTTAATAAATTTTTACAGAGTATGTAGCATTTAGTTGCAGTATTTTTTAAATATAAATTATTTTAGTAAATTTTAATTAATCAAAAAATGAAGAATTTTTGTTTCTGAATTTCACAATACCTCTTTCTAGATTTTTAGAGATATTATTTTTCTTCTAAAATTTTTTTAGTGTTGATTGATCATAAATTAATGAACTATTTTTATATTTATAATTAATAGTTCTTTTTTTGTAAAAAAATTTAAATCAAGCTTACTTGAGTACAACATCTTCTTGCAGCTTTATTGATACTTGGGAGTTCTTTTCATCTAAATTAAAAGATTATTTTTGTTAAAAAAAAAGATAATTGTAAAAAATTACAATTAAATTCATTAAAAGATGTTTTGATTAAATCGATCAGCACACTGACATTTTTGAGATTTACTCTAGAATTAAAAAAAAACTCAAATAACTTGGAGACCCGGTATAAGCTTGTTTTGTTTGGATCAATGACGTCAAATGTTTTGCTATCATTTGAAATGGTGATAGGAATGGTTCGAAATAATTCTTTTAATTTGTTCTGTAAAATTTCATTTGGTTTAACAAGCAACGAATCTTTTAGAATAAAAATCGGAATATCGTTGTACAAATTTCTTTTAATAAAATATTAATTTTAAAAAATATAACAAGTTTATTAATTTACGATGAATCATCAAGCTGTTCTTCAATTGCATGTTGGAATATTTTCACTTGAATTTTTGCATTTAGCTCCATTGTCTCAGATTTATACCAATTAGCTACAATTTCTTCAATTCTTTTAGTATTTGAATCACATAAACGATTCGGAGTTATTATTCTAAATGCTTCGTATAAGGGATAATCAGATGGACATTCTTTAAAATCTTCAGAAAAATTCTCATAAAAATATTTCTTAATTGATTCATAATTGAAATTATAGTTAAATTGGTCAATTGCTGTTCCATCAACATTCAATGAATATCTAAAATATGAACTTATTTTGGATAGAGAATTCTCCGAAACGAACTCATCTATTCCTTGCTTTTGAACATGAATTTGAGATGAAGATCCAAATCCACCTGGTGAAAGTTTCCAAGTTTGCTCTATTTTATTTATTAAGTCATTTTCTTGGCTCTGTCTAATTATTCCACAAAAACTTAATGAAAAACTTGATAGACAAATATTTAAGCTATTTTCTTTTAGGACTGAGACAAATTCTTCTTTTGTTGGTATCCTATTCGAGTCTATTTTACCTCTTTCGAATATTTCGCTGTTTGAATAAATCAAATAGGAAACTTTGGTAATTTCTTGAGATCTTGAAAAATTAATATTTTAATAATTAAATTTTAATAAAAAAAATAACTTACTCGATTGTCTCAAATCTAATTAAATTTTTGAATATATCAACAATCAATGGTGTGTTTGGATATTTAAAACTCCAGGTTTTTTTTAAAGCAGACTCTAAAATTTTCAATTTATTTTCATCTAGTCGACCACAAATAGAAATTTCCCAAAATTGATCGTAAAATTTAACTGGACCAACAACTATATTTGGACAATTACTACTCAAATCTTGGAGCGTTGGCACATTTATTTGAATTTGAGTTAAATCTGTCAATAAGGCAGAGTAATTGACCGATAAGATCCGGTTACTATATAAAAATAAATTAAGTTTATAAATTAAATTTAAATCCAGTTTTTAATCTCTTACGCATATGAATTGTAAACAAGTTCGAGACCCTTTTGAGTATTTTCCAAGACTAGATCAATTTTTCCAATAACTGAGAAAATAAAAATTTTATTTGAAATAAATTCTTGATAAATTTGATAATTTTTTTGAGTTTTCAAATTTTAATTTAAAAGTTAAGTATTTCTTAAATATCAATAATTATAACTGATTATTTTAAACTTGAAAATTTTCACTATTTTAAACGTAATAGCGATTTTATAAATTAACATGTGACTTACAAAAATGGATTTTTAGAGAGCCTAATTTTAGTAAATAATATTTAAATCTCTTAAATTAAGCCAGACAAATTCTTTCGAATGATAAAAAATATTTACAATTTCAATGAAAGAATATTTTTAACTTGTGCTTTAATTCATTATCAAACTAATATTTTACTTGTTTTTTTTGATAAAATAAATTTATCTAAAGCATTTTAAAAAAATAAAATTATACCATTTGGATTGACCATGTTCCACGAATCTGAAATGCATTGTTTCAATGAATCAAAATTAAATTCTTGTGATTCAGTGTGAATATTTAAATTGACATTTGTAAAATTTTTTGAACACTTTTGAGTAACACATGGGTTTACCAATAGCTCACAATTTTTTCCTGTAAAGCCATCAGGACAAATACAGCGATATTCATTTGGAAAATTTTGTATACAAGAAGCTCCGTTTTGACAAGGCTTTGAACCACAGGTGTTCACCCAAATTTCACACTTGCTTCCAGTATAACCAGGTAGACATTGGCATTTATACATGTTTATATTGGGGGTTGTGCACGTTCCACCATTTAAACAAGGAATGCTTTTACACTCGTCTATATCAACTTCACAATTTAGACCCTGATAACCAGAAAGGCATTGACAAGTATATTGATTACCATTTTCTGAACATAAAGCACCATTACGGCATGGATTTGATGCACATGCATTTAACTTGAACTCACAGCTATTAAAAAATTTAACTTTTTTTTAAAAAAAATTCAAAAATCTCACTTTTTGCCTGTAAATCCAGTCGGACAAAGACAGTAATAGAAATTTGCACTATGACTGACACATGTTCCAGCATTCAAACAAGGATTAGGCTGACAAACGTTAATAAAAATCTCACAATTCACTCCAGCATATCCTGATGGACAAGAACAAGCATAATAATTGGGAAAAGGTTCTGAGCAAATGCCTCCATTTTTACATGGACTTGAAGAACATTCAGAAAATTCTGTTTGACAATAAGAACCAACAAATCCTGGATTACACAAGCAAGAATAAACTCCATTTTGATTAAGTACACATTTGCCATTTATGCATTGAGGTTCGCAAGCTAAAAAATAATTTAAATCAAGAAAACGAAATTAAAATAAACAATTACTTGAATAAATTTCACATGTTGAACCAGTGTATCCAGGAGAGCATTGGCACGTAAATGAATTATTTGATTCAATACATGTTCCTGAATTTAGACAAGGGTTTGGACTACAAAAGGATGTGATCTCCATACAAGTTGGTCCCGTAAATTTCGGAGGACAAAAACTAAATTCATAATATAGTTTAGTTAAATTATTTTATTATCTTAACTTCAAAAATGTAATATTATCAAAACTAAAATTAATTACCATTTAAATCCAAAAGGATAAGAATTGAAACATGTTCCTCCATTAAGACATGGAAAGCTCAAGCAGCTATCCATAATTTCACAATTTGCTCCTGTGTAACCAGTTTGGCATACGCATTTGAACTGATTCAAACCTGTTTCGAAACAAGTACCACCATTTAAGCATCTTGTATTATTTAAACATGGATCAACTCTATTTTCACAAAATTCACCAGTAAAACCGGGTTGGCAAACACAAGTAAAATTATTTGGATATAAGTATGTTGATCTATTGATGCAATATGCATTATTTTTGCATGGTTGGCTTTCACAAGGATCTATTAGCTTTTCACATAGAATTCCAGTGAATCCAAATTTGCAAATACAAATAAAAGAATTTGTTGCCGAATTTTGACATGTTGCTTGATTTTGACATGGCAAACTATCACAATAGCTTATGTTTTGTTCGCAAAATACTCCTGTAAAGCCGTTTAAACAAACACATTTAAATAAGCCATTTTCGTTTAAACACAGGCCATTCTGGCAAGGATTTGAATAGCAGTTGTCGATTGTTAGTTCACAATACCGACCTGAGAACCCATTTAAACATTTGCACTCAAAACTGCCTGGTGTATTAATACATGTTGCATTATTAAAACAAACCTGAGAATTACATTCATTTATGTCAATTTCACAATTCAAGCCAGTATATCCATTTGGACATGAGCATTGATATTGACCATCTGGAAAATCTGTACAATTTCCACGGACGCACGGCAATGATTCACAAGCATTTTTTTTTGTTTCACATCTGAGCCCAGTATATTCTGTTGGACATACACAGAAAAATAAATGAGTAGCGTTATGGTTATAATTGTTGTAGCAACTTCCATTATTAAAACATGCTGGATCATTTCCAATTCCAGTTATACAAATATCAATTCTTTCTGAACATAATGGTCCTGTAAACCCTTGTTCACATTTGCATTCAAAATTTCCATTCGGCTTAGTTATTGAAAATATTAATTTAACTTAAATAGGGATTTTATAAATTCTTATTTTAAGGATTAACAACAAAATTTCAGATATCACATATTTTAAAATCTGTGATTTTAATTTAATTTTTAAATTAAAAAAACTTATTATATTATTTGTAAGTTTTTGCAAAAATTTTTAGAAGGTTAAATTATCGATAATACTTCTTTATAGTCAAACATGATTTATTGAGTCTGAAAAATAAATGTAAAAATACTAAAATTTGATTTAATAATTTTGAGCATTATAAATAAAATCTAATTACTAAATTTTTTGATTTTATAAAATTTTTTAAACAAGATTCAGATATTTTTTAACTAAAGAAAAAATCATAAAATTACTAGGTCAATGCAAAGTCCATACAAACATGGAAAACTCGCACAAGACAGAACTTTTATCTGGCATATTTCACCTTTATAACCACTTGGACACAAACATTGGAAACTTTCGATACCATCGACACAAGTTCCACCATTTCTACATGGTGAACTTTGACAAAAATCTAATTTATTCTCACAATTTGTACCAAAATAATTAAATGGACAATAGCAGGCATAACCATTAGGCAAATTAATGCATGTCGCATTGTTTAGACATGGCATCGACTCACAATTATTGATGGTTATTTCGCAAAATATTCCAGTAAATCCAACAGGACAAGTGCAATAAATTCCACTACCATCAGGTCTAGTTCGACATAATCCATTATTTTCACATATTGTAGAATTGCACAAGTCTATTTTAGAATCACATCTAGAACCAGTGAAACCATTTGCGCATTCGCATCTAAATCCATCAACTATGTTGTAACAAGTTCCTCCATTAAGACATAATATTTGTCCTGGACCGGCATTGCAAAAATCAATTAGCTTGTCACATAATGTTCCTGTAAAGCCTATAGGGCAATTACAATAATATGTATTTACCAAATTTACACATGTGGCATTATTTTCACATTGATTTGTGGCACATTGATCAATTAAAACTGAACAATTTTTCCCTGTATATCCGGGAGCACAACTACAAGTAAAGTCTGTAATAAGATTGACACATGATCCACCATTTTGACATGGCAATGATTCACATGCATCAACTTGAAGATCACAGAAAAAACCTGTTTTCTCTATTGGACACAAGCATTTATAACCATTATCAGTAGGAACACATGTTGAGCCAAAAGAGCATTGGTTCAATTTACAGAAATCGAATGGTGTTTCACATAGAGTGCCTTGATAGTTAGCTGGACATTGACAAAGAAATGAATTGACCAGATCTGTGCAGGTTGCATTATTTTTACAAGGTGAACTTAAACATTCATCAATATTGACTTGACAGTTTTGACCATTGTAACCTGGTCTACAAGAGCATCTATAGTTTGATCCATTAGTATCAGGAGACAAATCAATACATTGAAATGTACCAATCGGATTACATGGCTTCAGTGAACAAAAATAGAAATATTCACAATTATTTCCGTAATAATCTGGCAGACATTGACAAGTATGATATCCAATCATGTTAGAGCAGGTACCGTTATTTTGGCACGGATTTTGACTGCAATGATCTATTGTCTGTTCACAGTACTTACCTGTATATCCTGAGAAACAGAGACAACTATAGCTAAGCGTATCGTTCAACAAGGTACTGGGTTGGCAAATACTTTGACTAAGTGAACATTTATTATTCTCACATGGATCGAGATGTTTCTCGCAAAATTGGCCTGTATACTCAGGGGGACACAAACATGTAAAATTTGAAGATCCTACTGGAGAATTTACACATGTTCCACTGTTGCATAAATTTACCCCTTTTAGACATGGATTTATTAAATTTTCACAAAATGTTCCTGTGTGAGTTTGTGGACAAATGCAAGTAAAATTGTCAGGTGGGACATCAATGCATATGCCAGAATTTAGACATGGCGAGTACATAGTGCATATAGATTTAGTCTTGTCACAATTTTGTCCCTCATATCCTTGAATACATTGACAGTAATAGCTCAGAGTATTGTTGGGAAAGTATTGAGGATAACAAGTTCCATATGAGCCACATATAGTAAAATTAGTTGTTTGATTGACTACGCATGGATTTGTATTTATCAAACATGTTTGACCAGTATATCCTGGTTGACAAATGCACTTAAATGAATTTACTTGGTCAATACAAATGCCATTGTTAAGACATGGACTTGAAAGACATTCATTATCATCTATTTCACAGTTGTGTCCAGAATAACCTGGCTTACAAACACAGCTGTATGTTGATTGATAATTTATACATCGTTCGAATTGATCACGAATGCATGGATCAGATGCACAATAGTCTATTGGTGATTCGCAAAATTGACCTGTGAAACCTGGTTTGCATATGCATGTGAATGTGTTATGAGTTTCGTTATTTTTGCAAAGAGCAGTTTGAGATTGAATGCAAGAATTTGACGAGCAATAATCGATTCTGCTTTCGCAGTATTGCCCAGTAAAACCAGATGCACAGACACAACGGAAGCTTCCTAACTCATTTACGCAAGTGCTATTATTTAAGCACATACTAGGAGAAATTTTGCACTCATCGATGTCATCATTGCATGTTTTAGTATTTGTCCAACCTGGATCACACTAAAATTATTAAATTTTAATTTTTGAATAATTTTATTGAAGAATAAAATTAAGTTACATTAAACGAACAAACTAGCTGCAATAAATATTCAGCAAGATTTTTATCTGTTTTTACAATTCTTTAAAATTTTATCTTAATCTTTTAAGTAAAAACACTTCATCTTTTAACTTTTTTTGGTACTGTGAATTTCAAAAATATTATTTTTCTATAGATTTAGTATAAGAGAATTTTTTTTCTAAATTTAATTTTTTATATTTAAAAAGTATAACAGATAAATATTGTTTCCAAATTTATTTAAGAGTAGACTTTTGACAGTCTTAGAGAAATTCTAATTTTTAATTGATAGCAATTAATTTTAAAAAAGTTAATTAAATATAAAGACTAAATATCAAATATTTCTATGAGCAAAGCTATTAATTATTCTTTTGATTTAAAAACTCTTATTTTTTCAGAACAACTTTGAGGTTTATAAAATCAGCTAACTACAAATTTTTGTACTTAGTAAACAAATTATAACGCTGTTTTTTTTAAAGAGAGTACTCTTAATTTAAAAAAAAAACCTAAAGTAAATAAAAAAAGCTTAGTTTGAATTTATCTAAGGTATGTTTTTTTGTGAATGAAAGTAAGGGAAACCTTAAATTTTCAAAATTTGAAAGGTGTCTCAGAAAAAAAACAACAAAAAAAATTCTAATAAAAAATTCAGCCCATGTTAACAACTTTTAATTTTTAAACAGAAATTGTGTTTATTTTTCTAAAATACTTTGGGTTTTAGGTTTCTGAAATACTTAGAGCTAAAAATTTACTATTTTCTTAATAAAAGGGCTAAAAATACTTTCAAAAAAATAGAAATTTAATTGTTAAATTTAATTTAGAAAAAAATTTTAATATAAGAAAATTACAAATTATTTGCTAATTGCTTCTTAGAAAATAGCTAATTCAACTCAAAAAAATAAAAATAAAATAAGTCTTGTAAGACAAAGTTATTTTTCAAATATTTTCCAGTAAAATAAATGATTTTGGTCATCCATAGTATTATAAAACTAAAAATCTTACATTACAAAAATAATCATTGATCAAATTGTAACACATTCCATGTATACAGGGCCTCGACTGACACAAGTCTAAATGCTGTTCACAATTAATCCCACTGAATCCTTATTTAATTTTTTTAATAAGATTTTTAATTGAAAAAAAAATTTAATGAATGACTTACTTGGGGGACAATTACAGTAATAGCCTTTAAAAATAGACATACAAGTTGCATTGTTAATACAAGGCATTGATTGGCAATAATCTATTTGATTTTCACAGTATTTTCCTGTATACCCCTCATAGCATGAGCAGCTAAAATCAGTATAATTTTCATATGGAACGCAAGCTCCAGCGTTTGAACACTGTGCACTTGAATTTTTACATGGATTGATAAAAGCTTGACAAAAAATGCCTGAAAAAGATGGTAGACATTTGCAACTAAATCCATTAAAATTCGATTCACAAGTACCCCCATTTAAACAAGGTGAAGATTGACATTGATCAACGATTGATTCACATCTTGATCCAGTATAACCTGGCGAACAACAGCAACCTCCTTTCCAGCAACTTCCTCCATTCAAACATGGAGGATAATTATTTTGATCTGATGCTGAGATTACAGGACATTCTGGATCAATACTTGGATTAATTAATCTCGTATTGCACTCCGGAAAACTTCCCCATCCATCTTTACATTTTAGACGTCCAAAGTAATCACATTCTTGATGTATTTCACAAGTATCGACTGCTTCACATATTGTATCACAATTATCACCATAATAATTTTCTGGACATGTAATTTTCACCTCACAATATTTACCTGTGTAGCCCAATTTACAGCGACAAAAACCATAACCATTTTGCTGATCGATGAAACATTCACCTCCATTTTGACAAGTGGTAACTTCACAAGAAACAATTTGTGAGCAATTACTGCCCCCGAAACCTTTATTACAACAGCATGTTGGAATAGTTTGATCTGAAGGAAGAAATGGGCTGTCGTAACAAAATCCTTTTCCGGAACAATACTCTTGGTCAGTTTTTTCACATAGTTGAATAGAAAAATTTCGCTTAACGCAATCTGTTTCGGGCTCATAAAAGCCCGGATGGCAAATTTTGGCGCCTGTATTTTCATTACAGCTGTAATGACCGCCTTCACAACTGTCCTGTTGAACGCATCTAACATTACAAGTTGGTGTAAAAAAATTTGTCCTACATTTAATGGCTACTCGCAGGGATAAGCTTTTTAAAAATAAAATTTCAAATAGTTGATGGGAAAAAAATAATTAAATTAGTACAATGTTTTAAAGTTATTATTGCTCAATTCCCCAAGTTTATTTGAATAAGTAATCCAATCAATGGTATTTGAAAGGCCGTTGGTAGGTATTATATCCTGTTTGTTATTAAAATCAATTAAATAATAATCAATTAATTTGTCTTTTTCATTTATGTTAATTGCGCGCCGATCAGAATTGTCGTCTATTGCAAAGATTTTAATCAAATACCTGGGCTAAAAATATTTTGAACTTAAATTAGTTTTGAACCTTTTAAATAATTTACCAAAGACTTAAAATTCCAATTTAGATTAAAAATAAAAGGCCTTGTGGCTTGAGGATTTTGGCTAAAGTTAAAAGTATTTAAATCTCGAAGGCCATTTAATAAGTAGCTTCCATATCGACAACTGTTTGCATCAGAAGCATTCATACTGATAAAAAATAATTTAAAAACAACCAAATAAATTAGTGAAATTTACATATAATCAGAGGAATCTAAACAAATTTTTATTCCAACATCACAACGAGGAGGAAGTACAGTACAATTTTTTTGATTCAAATAGCTATCACAGCATTGACCATTGTATAGACCTCCACTTGGATTCGTAAAATTGACTAAATCTATCAATAACACAACATCTGATTTTACTTGGCTAAAGTTGATACTCTTAAAAAATAACAGTTAATTTTTCTTGCAAAAATAATAGTTTTTTTAATTTAGATATTTTTAAATAATCTTACAAAAAGCCAAGTGTAGGAAATTATCATGAGAAGATTATGTTGAATCATTGAACTGAAAATATTTGGGATTAAATGTTCAATTTGTTTTTTATGCGTTTTGGTCATTCTCTAATTTGCATATTTTACCCAACAAAAAAATAATTTTAATTCCCAATTAGGATAAATCCTGATTGTATTTCTCGAATCGTTGTCAGTAAATAGATGCAGGGCTTTTTTTTCTGATTAAATAAAAATTATTCAAACATAAGAAATCAAAACAAAAAAACAACTCTGAAAATTAAATTCATAGAAAATCTAAAAATAAGGTTTTCTAAAATTTTAAAGCTTATAATTTGAATGAAAAAATATTCAGACAATTTTAAGCAATTTTAAAAGGACAATCGAAATTATTCAACACTTAAAAAAAATTTGTAATTTATTTGGTTTCAAGTATAAATCAAGTTTCTTTTATTTTAAATGGTTAAAAATCAAAAGAAAAATTAAATTCTTTTTTCTAAAATAAATACAGACTTATTTCTAGATCTTAGGTTTTTAAGCTAAAAAGTAATGAGGCAAATCTGGTCGCTCTTAATAAAGCTTTCTAGACTTGCGGTTGTCTAAAAATATTTTCCTAAGAAAATACTTAGAAAAAACAATCAAGTTAAAAAATGAAGATAATTTATATCTGTGAATAATATAAATGTGAATATTGCTGTTCTGAGTGCTTAACTGATATTATAAACAAATAAAAGGTAAAATTAAAATCAAATCAAAAAAAAAATCAAATTACTCTTTATTAGTTATTTTTAATGAAATTTTAAAAACTTAAATTAGTATTGGTTTTTTTTTTCAAAAAAAGACTCCTCATAGAAAGAACAAAAAAATGTTTTGAATTATTCTTAAATTTTTAAATTCTCGTTAAAAAAAGTCATCATGTAGAAAATATTTAAATATTTTGAATTTATTAGATCATTGTCTATTTTTTGAATAAAGAAAATATTTTCATAACTTAAATTAGTATGATTGATGTTTGGAATAGGGCAATATGTTTTTAAAAAGTTTATTTAAAAGATTAAATTCTAAATTAGTACAAGATTAGATAATTTTCTAGTTTTTGTTGGATTTTAATAATGAGAATTTTGTTTTTTACATATTTAAAATAATATTTAAATTGGCTTTCAATTACCACTTAATATCCACTTAATTTAGTAAAACTGTTTTCTCCAATTAACATCATTGTGAATAATCTTAGGAAAGGCGAAAAGAATAAATAGAGTTATTTAGATCCCTCGCATTTTTAAATTAAACTAGGTAAATATTGAGCGAATTACTTGATTTTGATTTTCATCCTAAATAAATATTGAAAATAGTCAAAAATTAAATTTGAGCAAAGGGTTCTTGAATAAACTAAAATTTTAACTGACTAAAATTTTTCTTAATAAATCTTGAAAGAAAAAAATTTCAACAAAATTTTAATTTATAAGGATTGAATTCAAAAGTTTTTTTAGAAGATTCTTGATTAGAAAAGCTTGAAGATTAAATAATTCAAGATATCATTGATGAAGACTTTAGTTTAGTTAGATCCTAAAAATTTTCTTATATGCATTAATAAATTATTTTATTAAGCAATTAATTTTATTCGAAAAACTTTTTTTTTTTCGATTGCTAGGAAACAGCAACGTTACTCATGTCGATAAAATTAAATAATCCTTCATTTTAACAAATTTTGGGCATTGAACAGAAAAACTAAGCTCTCAATTTCGTGACTTTAAACTTTCAATACCAGAAATTGCTGACACTTCTTATGCGGACTACATAATTTTGTTTGAAAAAATTATTATTTACCATAGCAAATTCTTATATAATAGTTATGAGAAATAATTTTATTTATAGTATGATTTAAATGTGGACATTGATTTCGACTTTAAAAGAAATAAAATTGAAAATCGAAAAACTATTTAAATATTTAAATACGGGCTAAATACAAAGTTAAAAAAACAATCCAAAACATAAAAATCTCAAATATTTAAAATTATTTTTCTAATTTGATTTATGTATTAAGCGGTAATATATTAAATAAAATTTCGATCAAAGTCTCAATGCCCGTCTCTGGTTTTACGAGTAAAAAAATTTAATAAAGTTGAAATTTTATATTTTAAATATCTATATCACGACCAATTTTGTGTATTTAGTTCTAGTAAATATTTGTTTTTTTTTAAGTGAGCCTTTGTTATGTCCAAAAAAACATTATTAATTTAAAAAAAATTAATCGCTATTTTAAAATAAATAAATTATTAATTAAATTAAAAAAAAAAAATCTTCAAAAATGTCTTATGAATTTTATTATACTAAAATAAATAATTTTGATTTAAAGTAGTTTTGAATTTTAAAAACAAAAATATTATAGGCAAACTTTAAATTAAAAATTTTTTCTGCTTTTTGAAATCAATCCTTTAAAAATATATTAGCTAGCAAATATATTTGGTTATATAATCAATTTTAATATTATTATAAACGAAAAAAGAAATAACGATTATTTAAAATTATTAAATTTAAAAAAATTCTCAGTCATTCAAAAATTTCGTTATTATTAATCTCTCCTGCTATTTATACTCTCACTTAAAGCACTCATTTTGCATATTGAACACATACAAAAAAATTTCAATTATTCAAACCTAAATCGTTTTCCTTGAAATTAAAAATCAATTGAGTTACCACAATAAGCTTTTTTGTTTAGATTAAAATCGATTATATCCAGCAATCAAACTATCGTCATGTATGCTTAAATTTAAAATTTCTTTTAAGACAAAAGCTTTTTATTTAAAAAAAAAGAAACCAATTTCAACTAAACTAATTTCAAATAAAAAATAATTGATTAAAAAAATTCTCAATTAAATTTTGTATTCTTTAGCACAAATTAATATTATGCTTTGAGTAAACGATTAAATTTTTAAAAAATGTGCTTCTAAAATATTAAATAATTTTTGTGAGTTTAAAAGAAAATTAAGCCTTATCGAAAAATAGTGTCTCAAAATGTATTAAGATGTTTGAATCTAATAGACTTTTGGGTCAAATATTAACTGACTCTCAAATCAATTTTTAGAAGCCTTAAAATTAAAATAGCGTGTTTAAAAGACCAAGACCTGACCATCAAAATTTTAAATGAAAAAATTTCATCTAGCCGATTCCCGAGATAAAAACAATTCCAATTAAAAATATTCTTTATAAAATTCAATATACTCTAATTCATTTTTGTCAAGTAAATTACTTAAAATAAATTAATTTTACGAACCAATTTCGAATTAAAGGTAAAAATTCTTTTTTCCTAAATTGACCGATATAAAGTGCTTTTTTATATTAATCAAAAGATAGTATTTTTTAAAACTATTTGACCCTGTCAGAAAAAAATCAAGTTTCGATCTTAACTGTTCTTATTTCTCATACCTTAATTAATTTTCTTAGAATATTTGAAATTAATATTTTTTCTAATAAATGACAACCAGAATCCAAAAATATTTTTTTTGCATTTGTCATATTTTTAATTAAAGTTTTTTGATTTAATAATTTAGCTTAGTGATTTGTATGTTTTAAATGAGAAAAGAAAACTTTTTGATTTTTTAAAGTCCAAATAAAAAATACTTAAATCTTGTTTTGAAAAATTATTAGAAAAAAACAAGTATTGTATAAAAAAAATAAACGAAATTAAAAACAAACCTGAATGCATTTAGTATAAAAATATTTTGAAAGATATTTTTTATTTACTGATTTTTTTGATTCTGTGAAAAAAAAATATGATAAAACTTAGATACCAAATAGTTAGCTTGAAGTTTGCTTTAATTTACATTAACAACAATTATTAAGTAATTTGTTGAATTAAAAATATAGTGTTTTAAAAATTTTATAAATATACAGTTATTAAAAACATTTTTGGCCATATTTATTAATGTTTATTTAATCATTTTTAGAATATTACTTTTACGTAAATATATGATTGTAAAATAGATAAAAATTTAATTAATTTTTTTTTAAATAAATTTTTAAATTTATTAATATTATTTTATACGAATCTTTTTATCCCAAGAAATTATTTATAAGATGTGTGACTTTTAAATAATAATGTAAAGATCAATGTAAATTTTTGTAAAAACATAAAAAAAATTTTATTTTTTTTTTAAATTCTATTTAGTTAGTAATTTAATTAACATTTTTAAATTTATTTTTAATTAAGAAATGGACTAATTTTATAAACACTAATTAAATTTATTAAATAAAATAAAAAATAATTTTAAGTTATACTCAAGAAGCTTTTTACAAGATAGAGAAAAATGATATAATCAGAATAGATTAATTTAAACTTATGATCTTAAAGCATCTAGCCTTTTAGAAATCTCATCTTGATCTTGTTCTTCTACATCCTCATCCGAAAGGTAAGATGATGCTTCATTTACTGGTAGGCTATTATGGATACTGGGTGCATCTTTTAGCTTTCCTTGGGTTATTTCAAGAATAATTTTATCAACTTCTTCATCAGCAACTCGATCGATATCATCATCTTCTAGAACACTATCGACAGTCTCATTAATCATTTCCTCTATGATACCCATTTTCATCATTTCTTTGCTCATATCCTGCATTGTTTTTTGCAACTCCGGAAGTTTCATTAAATTTGACATTACTTTCATGACTTCAGTGCTTGATTTCATTGCTCCAGCAATTTTCATTTGTCCAAGTTGATTTTTCATTTGCATTATAACCGAATTCATCTGAGCTTTAGAAGCATAAATTCGTGCTTTTTGTTTTTTAGAGCTAAAAAAAACTAGTTTTTTTTTTAATTAAATTTTCAAAGAGAACATACTGAACAAGAGATTTTGCAGCAATTTTACACACGTCCATTTGGTTTTTTTTTGCTGCATTTTTTATCATTAAAATAGTTTTTTGCTCTTCTCTTTCGATCTCTTAAAAGTTCAAAACTTTTTGACTATTTATTTTAAAATTTAAATAAAATTACGTCTGATTTGTCTATCTAAAAGACGACTTTCTGATCTTAATTTGCTGCTAATTTGATTTATCTTAAAAAATTTTATAAAGCAAACTATTTTATAAAAATAAAAATTTACTTTCTCTTTGGCTTTTTCGTACGGAGGGACATCACTTCCGAATAAACCCATTTTTTATTCTGATTTTAGTTAAAACTAATGTAAAAATTCCTATTAAACTATTTTGAGAGTTTGAAGCTGTGCCCTTTTGCTAAGAAATTATTAGTCATAAATTTTTAATTTTTTATTAAAATATTTTTTAACAAGTAGATTTTTTTTGTCTTATTCATTTTTGCACCGATGTGTAATTGTGATTTTTTAATATTTACAAATTTTTCGAATTTATCATTTTACTTAAATTTTTTCAAAACAAGATAAGAATTTACGATTTTAGTACATAAATTATATTTTTAAAAATGTAATAGAAAAATACAGAAAATTTAAATAAATGATATGAGTAATCCATTAATTTTAATTTTGTATTTGTTCATTAGTCTTGATTACTTGGATTTCTTGAAAGAAAATGATCTCATTCATTTCACCAAGAATTTTAGAATGTCACTACAATTTTATAAAATTAAAAAATAAAAAATTCATACAAAATTTTTATGATTTTATTCGTCTATTGGAAAGTATTGAACTTAAAAATCTTACCATTATACTTTTATTAAATTATGTCTGCTTGCTATTATTTAAAAAAAAAATTGTATGATTACCCGACATGAAAGATGTTGAGTTTTTTAAACCAAAAAAAAAGATAAAATATTTAATTATAATTCAAAATAATTTTAAACAATTTCTGATTTTAAATGATTTCTGTTTCATTAAATATTTTTAAATCAAGTGATGAAATTAATGATAGATACTGAACGAAACTTATTACTTTTCTCTTAATCGCAAATCGTAAAGGTTTTTAAAATTATGTTTGAAAGAAAAATTATGAAAGACTTGAAAAAAGTTAAAAAAAAAAAATATTTAAAATTTCTTAATATTTCTAGGCTTTGTGAATTTTGGGACAAAAAAACAAGAACAAAAATTTTAAATTGTTATAACTTTTTTTCCTTTGGTCTTAAATTGGTTCTGCAAAATGTA
>VANL01000183.1:0-54498 GCA_006352455.1 Brachionus sp. 'Tiscar'
TAGTGAAGACAATGTTACAAGACTTTTCAACAGATATTTTCATCTTCCATTTGAAGAGCCATTTTTCTAGTTCGTCTAAGTATTTGTTTATCTTATTTTCTAAATTTCCTTTTTTCTTAAAAATATAAAATGTGACCAAGTCATCAGCAAAAAGAAGAGAGTATTCACTATTTGTTTTATTTCTTTTAGGAATATCATTGATAAAAATGCTAAAAAGTAATGGACTAATTACCGAGCCTTGATTATCGAGACTCGAGACTTTTTATATAAATTTTTGTTTCCCGAATTTTTTAAATCCTTTTACACGTTCACCGGGACAATTCACTCATGTCACTTACCTGGACAAAAAAATTTTAATGATTAATTTGTAAATTATTTCCTGGACAATTAAGTAATTATCCGGACAATTAAATTATTACCTGGACAATTGAAAAAATTCATGGACAAATAAAATTTAATTAAGTAATATAATATAAAAAATCTAAGAATAATTAAGTCATTATGAAATTTAGTGATTACAATAAATAAAAAAACAAGTTATTTTTGGAATTTATTGCGCCTTAAATTGTAACTTATTTTTGTTGTTTCTTTCTCTAAAATAGGATTAGTAGGAGTTTCATTATTAGTTTGAGTGTTAGTTTCAGTATTAGACACATTTTTTTTTTGGACGACCCCGTTTTTTTTTGGGTGCCTCGTTTTCTGCGCCATGCATATAAGTCAGGTATGTCGCTTCTATCCACTAATTTGTAATCTTTTTCACATTTAGGACAAACAACTTTTGAAGGTATTATATTCTTGAATTTTAACCAATTGATAATCAATAAATTATCATTTAAGTCAATGACTTTACAAAGTCTTAAGCTCTCTATTGGTTTGTTATTTAGCTCCATAGTATTAAAAATATCACTTTTTTTTCAAGTTACATAATATATACAAAATTTATAGTAGTTTTTTCAAACAATATTGATACACTCCAAAAACCAAAATTACAAACAATTATAAAATAATTTTTGAGACTTTTTATTTAAAATATTGATTTTTACAAAGAAAAATTATGGACAATTTTATTATTGGATGGACAATTGACAAAAGATTTTGTCCAGGTAAGTGACATGAGTGAATTGTCCCGGACAATTGTCCGTAGAAGTGACAAGACCCTAAAGTTTGCTTAATTTTCGAGACCTAAATTATGTCTTATTGAATATTTTTTCAAATGTCAATTTTCTATGTTATATAGAAAAATTGATAATTAAAAGCACCATTTTTATTTCTTTTATTCTTTGGTATTAATTTTCAAAATGAATCTTGAAAAGAAACGTTTAAACATTTCGCAAAAAATTGAAATAGTTCAATATGCTAAAGCCAATCCAAAAGAGACTCATGTTTTTATTGCTGCTAAGTTTGCCAAAAAATTTGGTTTCAAACATATAACTAAACAAATAATGAGCAGACTTTTTAATCCTCAGTATTTAAAAAATTGCTTCATTCAGAAGATGCTGATTCTTCATTTAAGAATTTAAAAGAATGTCAACATCCTGAGCTAGAACGCTGTCTGTTTATTTGGTTCAATCAAGCTCAAAGTGATATTATAATCAATTTTTTATTTTTTTTTAAATAATATTTTTATATAAAAATTCTCGAGACTTTTATTTAAAATTGAAAAAGTCTCGAATATCGAATAAAGAGACAAAATTATCGAGACTAATATTTTTGTTTCCCAAACGAGTCTCGATAATCGAAAATTCACTGTATATCATAAAAGGAAGAATTTTTGTAATTATTTTTAATTTAAAAAAAAAAGGTTTTGATGTAAAAAAATTTTAATCTTTCTCATTTTGACTGTTTTTTCTTGGCAAAATTTCAGAAAATACAACCAAAAAATCTTTTAAATTATTTTGATGAAATATAAAAATTTAGAAATTTATACTTTGAATATGCAAAGCACAAATAATTTTTTTAATTAAATGGAAGAATGAAGAACACTGAATTTTCTTACAAGTATTTCCTTACTTACACCCAGAGTTGTTTAAAATTCCCAAATAAAAATTTAAGCTTGGATTTTTTTTTCTAAATTTCATTTCTCGTTGATTCTGACTGATGGATTTCCGATGCTATATATTTGGCTCAGTTTAATTAAAGAAAATTAAAAAAAATATAAGTCTTTGACTCGTATTTTTGATAAAAAAAAATTTCGGACTTGGACTTGATGTGAGACTTGTGACTTTTAAACAACTCTGCTTACAGCTTTTCTAATGTTTGTCAATTTTTTGAGTTTAGCCAGTTTTTCTTTGCTCCATGATGTCGGACGATCAGATTATTTTTTATTTGTAGACTTTGGCCTTTTAGCTCTAGATTGATATAGTTATATGCCGTCTTTCTGCAAATGTCTTTTGGATAAAGTCATTCGCAACACCGGCTTTTTAAATATTTGGATTATTTACAAAATAATTTTTAACCCTTTTTTCAAGAGCGAGTCTTTCTACACCAGTTAACATTTTTTTCAAAAAAAAAAACTTTCTAATATTATATTTTTGTTTTTGACCTTTGTTGCAATTTTACGAATTCTTATGGTAGCAAAATTTAATTAAGTTTTGTGAAACTAATTGTGCACCACCCGTTATAGATTGACTGAGAGAAAATTAGTAAAAATTTGTGTTGCGACTTGGCTGATTGGGATATTATATAAAAATGATTTCAATAGAATTTTTTTAAGTTATTAATATTCTTCCTTGCTACTTATCTAAAAATAATTTTTATTAAAGTTCAAAAAAAATTTTTTCTGCATCTTTTTGACTATTGCCGAATTTATAAACAGACTAATTGCTTAGGGTAAGCAATAATAGAAAAATTTTATAAGTAAACCAAATAAAATTTTCGATTTTAATTTAAAACTAAAAAATCTAATTAATTAAATTAAAGCAATATCATTGTAACAATTTTGACAATATAATTGAGCAAAGTTGTCTTGAATTTCCGCGTTTTTACTTTTTGCAAAAGCAAAAATTAATCGAAACACTCAGTCATATGAGAGACTGTCGAAAATATTTAGACTCGGTGAAATTATGCTTTTCGGGCATAAAGGATTTGGTCTATTCTTTGCCAAAAGATGTTTCCTCAAACGAAAAACCAGATGCTCTAGCTTTGGATATATATGGTTATAATTTTTTATTCTTGAAAAGCTCAATTTTGTTAATGTTCTTTTTTTTTTTAATTTTTTAGCTAGTGATTTAGAAGTGACTGGTCTAATCAGTCGCAATGGGGCTGAAGAGTTGAAATTTTTTACAGCTTTGAAATCCTACAGTCTTCAAAAGCCTTCCGAGTGGTTCAAAAATTTCTCAAAAATTATGAAGTCAAGTGTATGCAAACATATGCACTCCTATATGGACATGCTTGAGGATTTTTCAGGTTCAATAAATTATCAAAATTTTAAAACAAGCAAGCTTTCTAAAACATGGTTATTTTATTAGATTATCAGTTTATTCCATCCATGGACAAAAGACTTGATGCAATTAGCCAATTTCCCACTCAAATAATTGTTTTGGCCGAATCGCTCACTTGGTGTAAGCATGTTTTGCGTATTATTGAGCACAAAAAATACGAAGAATTCAAATATATTTTGTAAATTTTAGAAAATTTTATTTAGATTACCGATTAACATTTTTAAACATAGATCATATCTGAACAATTCAATATCCAAGCTGTCGGCTCTTCAAGTGGTATCATTGCAAGCCAACAGAAGAGAAGCTATTTCCAAACTAATCTTATGGCTGCTCTACACTAAAGATTTAACTCTGAGTATTTAGATATTTTTTATATTCTTCTTTTCTTTCTTTAAGTGGAGTAAAAAGCGTCCACACGTCCCCTCAATTTACTTCCTTCCAGTTATTCTCCTCCGGGTCATCTTTAGCCTTGTTAAAACATGTTCAAGCCACAAAATTTGTCTTCTGGGGCTCGTTTCTTGCTCTTCTGTACAACTCCTTATTACTTTCGGATAGAAATATCCTCCAAATATAAATCCAAATATGTTTTAAATGCTAAAGAAGTGATAAAAATCTTGCCGATGTTAATATTGATGACTCAGATGCTGGACGAGTTAGAAGACGAACACATTTCACATGATGAATGTTTTGAATTTGATGATGATGATGTCGATTCAGGAACGAGAGTTTCCAGTTACAGCTGACAGGTCATCTAAGGCTGGAGTAGTTTGGACTGCAATTAATCTAGACCAGACCAAACGTGTCCAGACTTGGGCCAAAGTCATTAAGTCAAAGTCAAGTCAATTGACTTTTTTTTTCAAAAAAAATTTGAAAAGACTTTAAAATGACTTTTTTTTTAACTTCTGCCCAAGTCTGTAACGTGTCATAGGGTTTTGAGTAAAGTAAATCAAGATAATTTATCTCCTAAACGTGTGTCTTGTCAAATTCATTTATGTGGTAATTATAAAGTGACAAGTTTTTGTTCTAAATGTAAAAAAGCAGTTTGTGGATATTGTATTAAATAAATAGAGTATATTAAGTATGAATTTTGCTTGACCATGAATATTTTATAACGCCTAAGAAAAGACTAAAATTTAATAATTTTTTATTTTTATTCAATTTATTTAATAGTAGTAGTAGTAAAATAAAACTGCAACTTGAACTCTATTCAAGTTTAAGGATAGTTCTCAAATTCCGTGCATTTACAATATAAGTTGTCAATTTGTTCCAGATTGTCGTGACCCTGTTTGTAAGGAAATTAAATTTTGGTTGAAAATATTTTATATTCTTTCTATAAATAGTTCTATTATGAGATCTGAGGCTATATTTTCTACTTTGAGCGAACAAACAAGCGTCGTTTACGATATTCACCTTCTCTAAATTATTAACAATTTTGAAAATTTGGATAAGATCGCCTCTTTGCCTTCTCGTTTGAAGATTGGTCAAATTCATTCTAATTTTTAACCTGTCATTATAACTTAATGTTCTCAACTCAGGAACCAGTCTAGTAGCTCTTCTTTGTACTTTTTCCAGTTCATTTATATCTTTAACACAATATGGATACCATGAGCTGATGGCATATTCTATATGTGGTCTAACTAGAGATTTTTATAACAGTTTAGTGTTGCTAAGTGTTTGTTAAGGAATTTAAACGATTTTCTAATCAAACCCAACATCTTATTCGCTTTAGCAGAACTATGGTTAACTTGAAAGTCCCATTTAATGTAATGTTTTATAAATATTCCAAGATTACTCTCACAAAATATTTTAGCTAAAAGTTGTCTTTCACCAGATTGTTTTTCGATTAAACAATTTCAATAAATTCGAACATAGAATATATGACTTATTCTTTAATTTTTATAAAGAGTCGAAATTGACTCGTTGACTCATTTTTGAATTTTTTTTATCTGTCAAAAATCTAAAAACAAAAAATATTGTAATTAATTAATTTTTTGCAAAATTTGCTTATATTCATTTAATAAAAAGGAAAGTAAACAAAAAGAGTGATGGTTAGTGGAGTCTCACAGTTTATTAGTTAAAAAAGGTTAATTAATTGAAATTTCTGTTGTAATTCAAACATTTATTTATTAAAATCTAAAAAAAATTTATTGAGAAAAATAAATAGAAGTATTAAAATAGCTATTACATTTTAAAATTCACTATTTTGGACTTTTTCTACCAAAAAAAGTAGTACACCGGCTAAATATGACTTTATGGAGAAGAATTTTGAAAACTTGGAATCATAAATTCAATCCTTACTAAAAATTAAAAAAAAATTAAATATTTTATTAAATAAAAGATCTAATGGAAGTCAAAAATCTAAATCAATTTAGCTATGAATGGCTGCGAATGCTAAAGTATACTTTTGAAAAGAGAGTTATTCTTAAAAACAATGAAGAAACAGACCCATCGGTCATATTGTACAACAAATACGAAAATGTTCAAGTTAATCAATTAACTTCAAATATTATTTATGACTTTGAATTTCATGGTTTAACATTAAATAAATTAATTTAATTTAAAATTTTAAAATTATATTTTTCCTTGAAGACTTTTCATCTCAACTGGTCATCAGTCCATTGACAGATAGATGTTTTTTGAATCTAACTTCGGCTATTGCAGCCTTCCAGTGTGGAGCCCTAATTGGACCTGAGTCATCCGGAAAGAGACAAACTCTTAATCTTTTAGCTCAAGTAGAACTATTTAGTTGAATAAATTATTTAGATTTTTTTTAAATATAAAAAATTTGAAGAATTGTGGACAATTTTTAATGCAAATTAATTGTGATCGTGATTTGACAAGTGAGGTTTCTGAGCGAATGCTTAAAGGTTTTGTTTTCAGTGGATGCTGGCTTGTGTTTGATCAGGTTGATCAGCTTGATAAAAGTAATAGACAAAATAAATTATTTTAAGAAATTCTAATTTTTCTTTTAAGATGTTCTTTCAACAATTGGTTTTCATTTAGAATATTTACGAAATTCAACAAAATTTTTGACAGAAAAAGACCATACACTAAATGGAATTTTAGATCCATACATGATTAGACAGCGGGTAAATATAGACTATGTTGTTTCGAGATGGCAAAATGTAAATAATTGTACATTTATATCTTTGATTTTTTGTGCAATATTTCAGATATTTTTTGAAATTTTACACAACAAAATCTATAAATGTAAAATTAATTTCATTTTACCTTCAAGCTTAGAATTTTAAGCAGGTTTAATATATAGCTATTGTAATAAGCTTAATTTAATTTAAAATTTTAAAATTTTATTTAAAATTAATTAAATTTTTTGTAATAAGCTATTGTAATAATATTATCTTTTTGTGTATAGACGAGTATTAATTTTATAACTCCCGCTATATTGTCGTTGAAAAACCAATTAATAATAGATTAATTAGTTTCATCTAATATGTGAAAAAATATAAAATAATAGTTTATTAAAATAATAGCTTTTTTGAACCTTAATATTTTTTCAAAATTTCAAGGTTTTGTGAAATTTAGTACAAAAGAACAGAACAAAAAATTTAAAAAACTTTAACTTTTTTTCTGGTCCTTAAAAATTGATTCTTTAAATGCAAAATAGTGCAACATTCAAAGTTGCACAATTAAAAACATTCTTTTAAAACTCTGCAAAATTAGCAGAATTAAGTTTTAATGTTTTTGAGGGTGGTGCATTTTGTAGAAAGTTTGCACATTATTAGCAGACTTTGGCAGATGATGCAACTTTGAATGTTGCACTATTTTGCATTTAAAGAATCAATTTTTAAGGACTAGAAAAAAGGTTATAGTTTTTTAAACTTTTTGTTCTGTTTTTTTGTACTTAATTTCACAAAACCAAATTTCAAAACTTTCCCTTCGCAAGATATAATAATAACAATATAGGCTACGACAGGTTTAACCTGTAGAGCTAGACCATAGGGTCCCACTATGGTAAATTCAATTCTCTTTTTAAAATTGTTCTTGGAGTCTACTGAAATTATTCCAGTCGGTAGCCGATTCCAGCTGTCTACCACTCTATTCGTCAAAAAGTGCTCCATTTGATTGATTCTTGTGAGTTGATTCACTAACCTGTGCTGGGCCTTCGACTCTTAGTGAATTCGTGATTGTACCAGTCAATAATGATTAAGTTGGCTCTCTTTCTTTTCTCTCTGAGGGTCGATAGGTCAAATATTTCTAGTCTTTTTTCATATGAAAGTATTTTTATACTCTTAGCAGAATTTTTACTTTCTCAAGTATTTTTATCTCTTTTATGATATGAGGGCACCAAAGTAACATAAAGCGATCTGAACGATTTTATAGACAAGATTTTGAAAGCCTTCTTAAACTGCCAGAGAACAGTGGATGCTGTGTTTGCAGCTAACTTTGCTTGTTGGTCCCAATTTAAGTTTGAGCAAAGGACAATGCCCAAATCGCGTTCTTTATCAGTAATCTTTAACGGCTTGCCATTCATTGTTATGTTAATATTAAATTATTTGTTATTGATAACAATAGCCTTGCATTTCTCTTCATTAAAATTATCGACCATGCACTTGAGCATTCTACTAGACTATTCACATAAACAATTTGGAGACTTGTTAGGTCAAGTGAATTCTTTATAGTCGAGAAAAATTTTGTATCGTCCGCAAAAAGTTGACAAAAACAATTCATTCACTAACTCAGGCATACATTGATAAAAATTACAAGCAACAAAGGACCGAGTACTGATCCTTGTGATACATCACTTATTGACAATCTGACATCTTAACACCCATCTTCGCTCTTTGCCTACGTCCAGATAAAACATCTTTAATCCAATTTACTAACATATCGTCGAATCTATAAAGCTCTAACTTCTTAAGTAATACTCTATGGAACACCTTGTCAAACGCCTTGGAGAAGTCAGTGAATATTGCTATCGAAGTAAATCCCCGATTTAAAGCCTCCGTTATTGTGTCAAAAGTTTTCAGTAGGTTGGTTAGACAAGACCTTTTTGTTACAAAATAAAGCTGTTCTCTTGCTACTAATCTATTTTAATCGAGATGTTCCATAATCGATTCCTTTACAATTCTTATTTTACAAGCAATTGATGTTAGCGACACCGGTCTGTAATTTAAAGCATCTGTACGAGTTCCTTTTTTAAAAATTGGTAAAATGTTAGTCTCTTTTCAAGCACTTGGAAGATTACCACTGGTGATAAGATATAACAAAAAGTTTATGGATACCCAACATTTTTGAAGAAATTAAAAAAGGCAAATTTCAGCGCAAATTGAAGTTTCTAATCAAAATTTTTATGCTCATGCTCAAAATTTATCTTTTAAAAAATTTATAAGAGTGTTTGAAATGATAAAATTTAATGCACAGACATATCATCATGTGTAGAAAACAATACCATAACCAGGGACCACCAAAATATTCTTTTTTGATGTTCAAAATATGCTAAAAAAATGCTTAAAAAATGCTAAATATGCTAAAAAGTTGCTAAATATGCTTTCAAATTTTTCGCTTTAAATTTTAAAGAAACTACCATTTTAAGTTAAAATTGTATTTTTAATGTTTTTTATTTATTTAAGACAATATATTATTACAAAATTATAAAAATTCCTTTTTACCCATATTAAATACGAATTATTCAAAATAAAACAAGTTTTAATTAATTAAAAAGGTCTTTAATCGGAAAAAACATATTAAAATTATTAAAATAAAAATATAATCATTTAATTTTCTAACAAGGTTATATCTTGTTCAAAATACTCATCATTACTTTCAAAAAAAAATTCATATTCATTAAAATTATGATAAAAAAAATTGGCAATCTTTATTGTTTCTTGACTCATGTTGTGCCTTAAATCATTCAAAAGAAACTTATATTTTGAAAATGCCCTTTCTGAATCACATGAAGTAGAAGGAGTTCGAAGGATCCAACTTGCGACCGAATACAAATTTGGCAATCGGCTTTTTGAATTTTTCCACCATTTTTCTAAACTGAAGTTATCAGAATGGAGCTGAAGTTCTTTGCAAATATTAACATATATTCCCCACTCATCAACAATTATGTTGTAGATAGACACTGGGACATTGATATTTAATAAATTTTCTGGAAATAAGTGAACTTGATAAGGATCAAATATTCTAATTATACGAAATAGATCCATTGCAGGCTGGTGTCCTTCAATAAAGTATTTTTTGAGTTTCGTTATAGCAAGAGAAAAAAGATCTGTAGCTAATTTGTCTTCAAATGTATTTGAATTTTTACTTAAGTCTAGTTGACTGACCAACCAAAAATAGAGATCGTTTATACAATTGTAGACTTCAGTGGGCTTAAAATTACGTTCTTCAAAGCCTAAAATTGCAAATTTAAATTTGTCACATCTCAACGAAACAAATTCCATTTCTTTTTGAACATTATTTTTTTCGAATAAAGTATTTAAACGGTTTAATGCGAGGGTTTCATCTATCTCAATTTCAGATTCGACGAACTGCTTTAAAAGATCAAAATTTTGAGAAATAAATTTTAAAGATTTGAACCACGTGTTCCAGCGTGTAACGGCCGAATCAGGGAAAAATTTCGGTTTTTCAACATTCATTTTAACTTGGAAATCAGTAAATCTTTGCTTTCTCTGAACACTTCGACAAAATATACTTTTAACATTTGAAATTACGCTATCAACATCAGATAAATAAGTTCTCCAAGTGTCTCCGACCAGAGCTATGATATGAGCAAAACATGTTATGTGATTAGACTCGTAAATAATCGTTTTTAGAACGCTATTGTATGCCTTTTTCATGTAAGCAACATTATCACTAACAAAATACTTGACGTTAACCCACTTAATTTTCATTTCGACAAGGAAATCTAACACTGAACGTGAAACAGTCTCATAATTTACTTGATCAAGAAATAAAGTATTTATTAACTTTGGGGAGGAATCATCGTTCAGGTTTAACTTGATAAATAAAATTTGTAAAACAAATCTTTGCTTACAATCAGTAGTTTCATCAACCATAACGGCAATTTTCTCATTTGAAAAAAAATCAATTAATTCTTCGAATTTAATTTTATAAACGGATGGTAAAAATCTTCTTGCTGTTGTAGTTGACGGTATCCTGAACTCGGTTCTAAAATATTGATTTAAAAAACCAGTAAAATTTTTTTTGTTTAATTTTTCTAATGAAATATTTGAAGATGTTAACCAAATCAAAAGGTCTTGATGGAACTTATCTCTCGAATCTTCATTATTAAAATCCAAAGAGCAAATTGTTTTTAAGCGTTTTGAATTTTGCTGATGATTTTCGGTTTCAATATGTTGCTTAATACTCGATTTTTCTAAGTGATCGATAGTTTTATTGCAAGGGGAGCAATGTAATTTGTTTGAGGCATTAACTTTTAAGCCACTACTTGGATATTCTAATAGCCTTTTTTGAGGTGTAATTGACATTTAAGTTTGACTAATTTTTAATTTTTTTTTTGTTTAATGAAATGAATCAAATTTGAATTTCGACAATTATTAGAAAACTAATGATAAAAGTCATTTTTATTTGCATAAAAGTCATTTTTATTTGCATCAAAACAAAACGAATAAAAAATAATAATCTGTCTCAAGAAAAAGCTCAAATATGCTCGAAATATGCTAATATGCTAAATATGCTAAAAAGCATAAAATATGCTATAAACATCAAAATATGCTCTAGCATATTTTGGTGGACTCTGACCATAACTGAGTGTTGTGCGTAATTCTGAATGCAGAAATTTTTTGCAGGAATGTGCAGTTATAAAATATTAAGTTTAACATTGAATTTTTATCTTTGAAAATGTGTTTCCTGCAAGAAAATTTAAATTCTAAAATAACTTGGAAACTTTGCAGCTTCAATATGCCAATTTCGGTGTTTTTTAAGATAACTTTTGATCAAAAAGTCATTGAAAATAAATATATATTAATTTTCAAACATTAGAGGAAAATTGTCATTTTTAGGTAAAGGTGTTCCAGATTGTCTATTTCTGTTAATAAACATATTTATATTATTATATATTTTTCAAAATATTAGATGATACTATGCAAAAACTGTGCAAAATTTGCTAAAATTTTGACGACTGGCAAATATTTTTTTTACATCTCAAACTTTTAAACATTCTTTTTTGAACACCCGTTAATAAATGAAAAACAAACATATATTTGTGAAAAATTATGACTATAAAATAATAACTACTGTAATTCACACCAAAAGCTTCTTTAGAAACATAACTTGAATACAAATCATCATTTCCATTGATTGGACTGTGTTCATTTATGAAAATTTTTTTTTCAACATTTACCTAAAAATAATAATTTAATAGAAAACTAAACTTAGTTCGATTTAATTTTTCTTGAAATTATATTTGTACTTTTTGATCAAGGCTTTGAGAGGCCTTGATAAAAAAGTACAGTAGTAATGCTAACTGCAAATAAAATGAATAAAATTTTACTTTAATTTTTAATTTTTAATATCAAATTTTATTAACTAAAAATAAAATTTAAAATTTATATAATGATCTATTTAAGCCATTGACAAGTCAAAAGAAAAATCCAAAAAGTCAACGAGTCCACACAGTGCCATTTTACTCATTGGTATTTTTTAAACCTATTTCCTTATAAAACTTTCAAATATTTTTTTAATAAATAAAAATAGAATTCAAGTCTAAAAACCTATTTCGAGGAGCCATATGATGAAGAGTTCGACAAAATTCCAATATTCGAGGACATGTCAACAATCGGATCGAGTCTAAAATTTAAAGGTAATGCTTCATGTTTTTCCTAAATCAAATGCATGCGATGAAATTAGTTTGAAAATATTTAAAAGGCTTATAGCTTTTTTTAAATTGCATAGCCGCCACAAATTTGTTTTATTTAATGTTAATAATTATTTTTTTTACAAAATAATAGGAATGAGACCTAAATCTAGCGGTCAAAAACCAGATGGTTTGTAACTTAATCTATCTTCTATCTTCGTTTATTTATCAATCTGTCTATCTTCAAAATTATTTTAAGCACTTAATGTTCTCTTTGATTTTAGTTTGGATGAATTTAACTGTGGTTATCTTTTATCCAAACTTGAAAAAAAAATTAAATATCTTTAATGAATTTTTTTTCCTTTTGACTAACAATCAATTTTGATTAATATATTTTCAATTTAAAAAAAATAAATAAATAATCGCTTTAAAATAAAGATGATGAATTGAAAAGAATTGAAGATGCAATCAACTATGGAACTAACAAACCCGACTTACACTACAAAAGACCATATTTGGGCTATATCCGCTTCATGGGTCGCATTGTCCGCATTAATCCCAATCTAGCTTGCTTCATTACTTCAAACTCATATAAAAAACTACCAGAAAATTTAAAAGTATTTTTAAAATTTTATTTTTTTCTATCATGTAACTAAAAAGTGATAAACACATTTAAAAAAATTTAACTTTTGACTTATCTGGCATTGAGAAAATAAATACAAAAACAATAATCTAGTTCTGATGCTCAAAAAATTGAATTGCAGATGGAACTAGCTGAAACAACTATCGCTTCTCATACTGCGGAAGTCTGCAAAATTGCACACTATTTTAAAGAATAAAATAAAACGCAATTAATTTGTAGACTTCCGCAGTATGAGAAGCAACAGTTGTTTTTTTTTTGTATTGAAGGTTTTTGAAAAAAACCAGTGGATGCAGTATTTATACATCTTTTAAGATATTTAATATCTAAGAAAAAGTCTAAGAACTTTAGTTTTAAATCTTTTTAAAAAAAGTTTATTAAAATAGATTCCTTTTTTAACAAATCTTTTATTCTGTTATTCCGGTATTGTGAATTTCAGAAACAAAAAGAACAAAAATCCCTTCTTTTTTATTAAATCCCTTTATTTATTTAATAAAATACTGCATTTAGTGCAACAAACTTGTTGCATCTTTTTTAGCTAAGATAATTTTAAAGACAAAAAATAAAACATCAATAAGATTTTAAAAGATTATTGATTTTTTTACCTAAAAAAAAGAAAATAAAGTTTTTATTTTATGTGAAAAAAGATCCAACAAAGTATGTTGCACTAAGTTGCAATATTTTTTTAAATGTATTTTATTTTAGCAAATTTTGATTTATCAAAAAATGAAGAATTTATGTTCTTTTTGTTCAAGAAATTCACAATACCTGCTATTCCTTTCATCTCTATTTCTTGTTCATCGCCTGGGAAAAAGAAAGGAATAAGAGTTTCCAAGTTATTTCTCAATTGTCCTGTAAATATAAATACTGCAGCAAACTTATATACGATTTTTAATGTTTTTCATTTAAAATAATTTTTAATGTTTTTACAGTCACAGCTACATTTTTTGAGTAAAAATTTAATCATATTTACTTTTTAACACTATATACCAATTGTATACTAAAAATAATTCTTTCTTTTTCTTATTAGAATGTATCTCCAGTTCTTTTATTCTTGTAAAAATTAACTTACTTTTTTAACCCTAAAATTCTTATTGTATATTTCTATCAGTGTTTTATCTCATTATGTGCAACGAGCTACCATAGGCGACCTCTCATGTAGGCCGCCTCCGCAAGCTAGTCTTG
This sequence comes from Brachionus sp. 'Tiscar', assembly GCA_006352455.1. NCBI lineage: Eukaryota > Metazoa > Rotifera > Eurotatoria > Ploima > Brachionidae > Brachionus > Brachionus sp. 'Tiscar'. The sequence continues at coordinate 14,051 of VANL01000183.1, forward strand.
CTGTAGCTTTTTTATAATAATAATAATAATAATATTATATTTCATTAATTATTCAGTTAACACAGGGTGATGTTAAAAAAATAAAATAAAATAACGATAAGTTTTGTCTTTCTAAATAGATTTTAAAAAATAAAATAGAATGTTTTCATTATTGTGTTAGTCACATGATTTAGTTTATTTAAAAGAATTCCTAGAAATAATGCTAGCTCAATTTTATACCTGTGCAAATTTCTGCATAAATAATTATTCATAATATTTGCCTATGGTTTAACATGCTTTGCCATACATGATAAAATGACTCTGAATTAAAATTTTTGAAAAAATTCTTAAAAATTACAATTTTCTAGCATGATCATTAAAATTTGACAATATATTTTTTAATAAATGTAACATCATCCAAAATTTTTTTTTTCATTTACCTCATAGTAGAAGTCTTTGCTGTGACATCTAACATGTAGACTGTCTGAGCTGATTCTATTTTATTCATCCAAAGCTTTTTTGAAACAAACGGTTGACTTAGATTTCACCACATTTTATGGCAACTTATTCCAATGCGGAACTATCCTGTTTGAGAAAAAACTATGTCTGGCGTTAACTGCATCTGAAAAATCGTTTCTTATTTGAGCAAGGAAACTTTCTCTCTGGACTCTGATGCTATTCCCTCTTAACGTTGAGGCAGGACCCTTGTTTTCTGATCTTTTCACTTTCTCTAGTCCATTCACGAATTTGTACATTTCAATCAAGTCCTTCATTCTTCTTTCACTAAGCCTTGTCAAATTCAGCCAATCTCATTTCATACGACATATTTCTTAAAGACATTGTCGCTCTCTCTTTCACCTTCTCTAACGCATTCACATCCTTTTTCATATTTGGGTTCCAAACCTGCGTAGTCTAGGTCTACCCTACTCGCTTTCACACAAGCGCTTTTTACTTGGCAAGTCCACTTTAAATCTGATGAGACCATGTTCTCGTTAATACAGCATTTGAGTTGCTTCCAACGCATTTTGCCACATAATTTTGCCACTTATGCCTTGCATTTCGTCTAACAAAAAGCATCACTTTATACTTGTCAGCACACAGTCTCATATGCCACATATCTTTCCAAATACAGACAGAATCAAGATTTCTTTTTAACATCGCTCTATCATAAACATTATTTATTATACTGAGTATTTTTGAGTCACCTGCATACAATTCCATTTTGTTCGAAACTCAGTCAGAAAGGTATTTTATGGATAGAACAAATAGAAGGAATCTAAGTACTGATCTTTGTGGAACTCCACTGAATTCTTCTGACCATTCAGAATTCATTTTAACAATTAATAAATATAAAAGATTATTATTACCGTTAACCCTCGGAGATAAGTCATCCCCAAACCCTAAGACCCCCTTTTAAAAAACTTAACAAAACCTGTCTAGTTCAATCTATGTTACATTTCTTGTAAATCATGCTTAGATCCTTATATTCTATTTGAAAAAATTTTCTATCATCTAATGGTCTAAATTCTTCAATAAAGAAACGATTTTGGGGACGCTTATTTGAAAGGGTATACGGTAAATGTTTTATTTTAATATTAAGCTATTCAGAAAGATTAACGGGCTATGCATAAGTAAATGGACAAAGTTAAGTTAACTTGCCCGATCATGCAAATGATCAGGTGATCTCTTCTATATATATTTATAAACTACTAAACATTTGCTATTAAATAACAAAAAAAAATTTTTTAAATGGGACTTTCTGTTTCTGAACAAGAGGCTTTTCGAAAAGCAGTCAAAAATATGATTTCACAAATGACAAAATCCGAACTTGTGGCGCACTTTATAAAGCAAGGAAGCTCGAAGAACAATATATAATACGATCAACCGTATTCAAAATGTCCCTCAAGCGCGTCCAATCGAAAATTTTTTGTGGTTGTCTGAGTGATAAAGTATACAAGGGAGGTTGGCAAACCTCAACAGAGCAACATCTGATTAACCGGATTAAATTGAAGATGAAAGAATTTGACTTAAATTTTGTGAAATCCCTTATGATGGGAGTCAAAGCAAAGCTAAGAAAAATCGGCCACGATGGAGTTTTTTCATTATTTAAAAATCATAATTCTATTAAAAAATAAATTCTTTACACCTTAAAAAAAAAACAGAACTTAATATCATTTTTAATTTTTGTCCATTTAATTTTGCATAACCCGTTAGCTGCATTGAATTTAACCAGTCTAGAGACCAGAAGATTAAGAGGGGATCTGATCGAAGTTTTTAAAATTATCAAAGAACGAGACGAGATCAACTGGCATGTACCCTTAGTCTTTAAAAATATTCCAGAAAATAGGTTTCGTTCAACTCCTAGACGTCATGATTTTACGTTAGAAAGACAATTGGTAAAAAACTGTGAGAAAAGATTTAATTTTTTCAGCAACAGAGTGTTCAATGTTTGGAATCGACTTGATAGAGTTGTTATAAATTCAGTTAGAGTAAATGTTTTTAAAAACAAAATTGATAAACTTGATTTAAACAAGCTATTAAAATGCTATCATTTTATTATTTGTATTTATTATTATTTAGACAAAAATAATGCTATATTCTTAAATAAATTTTTTGGTTAAATTTTAAAAAAAAGTTAATTAGCAAAATGATATTAAGAACAAATTTTTTTAAAAATTAAATATTTTATTTTAAGTTAATATTAACATTGTTAAATTGTTTATTTAAAGTGTTGCATTCGTAATGTGAGAATTATAGAACCTGATCTAAAACAGATAGCAATTGGTTTGTTAATTAGCCAAGGAATGAATCAAGGTTTGACTGATGTTGAAGCTTTGGCGAAAAAAATACTTGATTTTTTGACATTAATGTCATCAATAGTTTGTTTTTTAAATTATTTCTTTATCAAATAAATAAATAATTTATTTTAACAGATTCCTAATGAGTTTGTTAAAAAATGCAAAAGCATTGCAACCGTATCTAAAATAATCAAACTATCGGCTATTAAATATAGACAAGATAAAGGTAGACAAGAAAGAGCCATTGGTTTGAACATATCGTGTCTTTTTGCTCCAAATTTTACCACTCCAAATGACAAAGTTTTGTTCAACGCGCTCTTGAAAAAGATATTTGACTATGAGCCGACTAATTTTATAGAAGACACTTTAACTAACTTGATCAAGGCCCAAATGACTGACAATGCTCTACGAATAAATAACAAACAAATTCAAAAAGTAAAAATTTCAAGCTAAATTAAAACAAAAATTTTATTTTATATTTTTTAAGATGATTGACTTGTATACTAGTTTGAGAGTAAATCAGACTGTAATTTTGAGCGGTCCTGCCTTAAATGGAAAAAGCACCATTTGGAAGACTTTAAGCAAAGCTATAAATATTTTACAAACAAAAGAAAATAATGTATTCAAGCATTAATTAATGTGTAACATGATTAATTTAAATTTTTTAAATTAGGACTCAAAAAGCAGTGAAGTATTCAAAAAGTATTCAATGTTGATTCATTTTTTGAATGAAGAACAGCGCTTTGCAGATATAAGAACATTTCACACTTTTCCAGCAGCTTATTCGAAAGCTCTAGTAATTTTTTAAAGTCTAATTAAAAAAAAAGCTTTTTTTTAAATTATTTTATTTTTAGGAAAAAAATGACCTTTTTAATAAAATTGTTAATCAATCTATTGATTCATTTAATTCTACTTTTAATTTACAAAAAGACCAAGTAAATAATAAAGTAAATTGATTTTTCTCTAAAGACTTAAAGTTAGACCTTTTTAATTTGTTTAAAAGAAACACCATTATAGACAAATTGAAAATTGGATAATTCTGGACTCAAAAATTAATGATTCAAATTTAATTGAGCAATTATCACTTTTGAATGGAAAAAACGAACCTCTTTCTTATCCGAATAGAATGCCTGGTAATAATTTTTTTTTAATATTCAAAATAGGCCTATTTAAATCAAAGATCTTTATTAACTCGTTTAGTAAGAAATTAATTTCTCAATTAGAAATAATTCATTTTGTCTTATGAAAAATGAATTCGTCAAATATAAAATTTCTCAAACAAGGCTTTATTTGATTTAGAATTACGGTATAAGTAACTGATGGGATTTCTTGGACTAAATTGATATCTGAACTGTTGATGATGCCAATTATGTGTTTGCACATGTAATTTGTGTGCCAATACAAACATGTACAAGTGCTCAAATTATCATGATTGAATTTTACAATTCGAAGTATTCGATACTAGCTTGTAAATCCTGAGATATTGTGAATTTTAGAAACAAAAAGAACAAAAATTCTTCCTTTTTTGATAAATCTAAATTTATCAAAATAAAATTTATTTAAAAAAATACTGCAACATTGTTTAATCTATTTCTATTTTTTTTAGGGTTTTGATTATTTTATTTTTGTCTTTTATTTACATTTAGAAAAATTATTTAAAAAATGTGCAGTATTTTTTTAAATGTATTTTATTTTAGTAAATTTTTATTTATCAAAAAAAGGAAGAAATTTTTATTCAATTAATTTTTGAAATTCACAATACCAAATTCTGACCACAGTTACATTTTTTAACATTATACAACTAATCTTTTTTTTTAAATAAAATCCTCCTAAAAAAGCATTTGAAGATTTGACAAAATACATAAGGTTCGTGATTTTAAGTTCTGTTACTACAGCTATTTTAAAACTGGCAAGAAATCAATCATATTTTATCAATTAATTAAATGTCAATTGAAAATGGTTTAATTTTTTGTGTTTGAATTAAAAAATGTGTCCAATGTTGAAATAACATAGAAAAATGGCGATGTTTCAAATATATTTTCAGTCTCAAATAAAAAAATTTCAAGTTAAAATTGCAAGCATTTTCATATTTAAAATTAAACTTTTTGGTGAGATAGAACAAGTTTAGTTGTTATTTAAATAATTGGTATTTTGAATTTCAATATTAAAAAGAACAAAAATTCTTCCTTGTTTTGATAAGTCAAAATTTACTATTACCCAAATCCCACCCTAACCCCTAACAAAATTTTTTTTACCTAAAATAAAAACTTTTTTTTTTGGTCAACAAAATCAATAATCAATTAAAATTTAATTGATATTTTATTTTTGTCTTTTATTTACATCAGAAAAATTATTTTAGTTATTTTTCTGATGTAAATTGATGTAATAATTGTTTTGCACTATGTTGCAGTATTTTTGTAAATATGTTTTATTTTAGTAAATTTTGATTTATCAAAAAAAGGAATAATTTTGAAATTCACACTACCAATTTATCAAAATAGGAAATTTTTTTATTATATAGTCAGAGATGTTTAAAAGTCGCAAGTCTCAAGTCAAGTCCAAGTCCTGACTTTTTAAAAAAAAAAAAAAAATTTTATGTTTGAAAAAAAATTCCTCTTAATATTTATTTAGATTTTGTTTTTGACAGTAGTTAAAATAAATATCTAATTAAAGATATACAGATGATATTCTAAAAAAACAAAAACATGATAATTAAAAAAATTGAAAAAAAAATATTTTTCAAGCTTTTTTTTTAAATTTCTTTAAAAAATTTTTATTGATTTATTTATATAATTATATTTCTGCGATCCTTAATAGTTTTTATGGTTTTCAAGAAAAGTAGGACTTCTGAAAAAAATTTAAGAAAAAAAGTCCGGACTTGGACTTTTAAACAACTCTGATATAAGTTTTTGCCTAAAAAACATTAAACAAATCACAATTAAAGTGTTTAAGATGAACCACAAAACACAAAAAAAAATTTAAGATATTTTTGTAAAATTTTAAATAAAAACTAAACTTGTTCTATCTCACCAAAAAGTTTAATTTTAAATATGAAAATGCTTGCAATATTAAATTGAAATTATTTTTTTATTTGATACTGAAAATATATTTGAAACATCGCCATTTTTCTATGTTATTTCAGCATTAGACACATTTTTTAATTCAAACACAAAAAATTAAACCAAATTTAATGTTAAATAAAAACTTGATTGACTTATTGTGTGTTGTTAAGGTTCGCGCGGTGCAAAACTTCCACACTATCTTAATCGAATAAAATAGACCTCATTTTTGGATTCTCCATATATGAAAACCTGAGTAAAAAATTTTTTTTAACGGTGTGGATAAAAAAAAATTTTTGAGGGTGTCTGAAGTTAAGCGACCCACTCAAAATTTGGTCTCATTTGAGGGTCTACAAATCATTGAAAAACATATAAAGCTTCATGAAGCGACACATTATCTTATAGAAAAATGAATTTTCTACAGTATGATGTGAATAGAAAAGGAAAAAAAAAATTGAAACGAATTTAGCCGAAAAACCGGCAATTTTTCAATTTTTTAGGGTCTAATATTTTCAACATATACTTTTCTATACAGGTTTTAGTTTTTAGCAGTATTTATTTTCCAAGGAAATGAATTGGATTAAGATCTTGAGTAAAATATTGTAAGATTAGATGCGAATATGTTTTTGAAAATTTATTTGTAAATCTCTCTAGTTTAATTTAAAAAAAAAATGAAAAAAAAATTTTCTAAAATATTACACAAAAATTTTAAAATTTTTGCTTTTTTACCAAGTTTTAGTTTAAGATGTATTAATTATCATATAAAAGAAATTTGCTATTTTTAAAAATTGAAGAATTTTTTACAAGAAGAAAATCTTAAAGAGTAAAAATTAATTAATTTTTTTTAAGCCGGAGTCAAAGACCTGGTCTTTAATTTGTGACTTTTAAACTTCGAAATTTAAAATTTTTCTCTAATTAAAAATTTGATAAAAAAATACAAAAATCTTTAAAATTTTATTTCAAGATAACATTAAATTTATTATCGAAACTGTGAATTTGGATAATGCAAGTCCATCGATAATTAGTAAATCGATGCTTATCATTCAACAAGACTTGGAGTGGAAGCATATTCTTGAGTCGAAAATAACTCAAATTGGCCTAAAGTACAGCATGCCAAAAGCAAAGTATTCTAACTTTATTTTAGAAAAAAAGAATTCTAAATTAAACTAAAAGAATCTCAATTCTTGAGGAGTACGCGATAAGATTTTTTACAGAATTCGAATCGCGATTATGCCACTTAGATTTCAAATCAATCATACACGGAAATGTTCAAATTAAATCAATTTGTTTTAATATTTTTATATTTTCTTATATAAACTTAATTGATTGTCTGATGAAAAAATTTTCACATGAACTCAAACAAACTGATGAAGGTAGTAAACAGAAATTATTAAAAAATTTAATTAAAAAAAAATTTCAGATTGTGTTTCTAATTGGAAAAGTCTCAAGGCAATAAATGTTTATGCTTTTTTCTGGTCAATAGCTTCTTATTTGGGAACAGAGTATTTAAGCTTGCTAGCTTTATAATAAACATTACTAATATTTTTTTTAAAAGAGAAAATGTCAATTCCTTTAATGATCTGACAGCTGAAATTATTTCCAAAAGTAATCCCGAATGGAACTATGGTCACAGAAAATTTTACGAAAGTGACTTGGACATCAAGTCGAATAAACTCATAGCATTTCAAAGAAATGTTAATAATGTCACCACAAAAGATTGGATAATCATAGATGTAAAATTTTTTTGACATTTAAAAAAAATTTTTTAAATATTTTTTTTAAAATAAATAGTATCAGTATCATGCAAGTATGATAAAGCTTTGCATTGAAAATTCAATGCCGTGTTTAGTCTATGGTGATATTGGAATTGGTAAAAGCAATTTAATTGAGGTACAAAAAAATAAAATATTTTTAAAATTAAATTTAAATTTTTTAAAAAAAAAAAAGAAAATTCTTGCAAATAAATATGACTACACAAAAATGAGCAATATAGAGCCAAATTGTTTTGTTTATGAAAATTTAACTAGACAAGTTCAATTTTACAAGAATAAAAAATACAACAGCATAAATGGCTACAAGACAAATTATTTGTTTTTTATCGATGATTTAAATGTAAATTACTCATGTTCGAATACTGTGTGTTCGAGCATGGAATTAATGCGCAATTTATTTGAAACAAGAAGTCTTTATAACAAAGATGAGAAAATATTCACTTCGTTTAATGACATAAATTTTGTTTTCACATGCACTTATCCATGTAAATTTGAAAAATATTTATTTTATTTTTTTTTTAAAACAAGACAAAAATTAAACAAAAATATTTATTTAGATAACTGTTTTAATTTCAAAGCTGTGAATCAACAGCTTTTTAAGCATTTAATACCTATTCACTTGAATTCGAATCATTTGTCACTATTGGAAAGCATTTATTCTCAACAAGTTCGAAATTGGCTCGAAGAATTTCCTACAGCCTCGGTTCAATATCCGAGAGAACTTGCTCAAGTATTTTTTATGTAAAATTTAATTGAAAAAAATAAAAACCTAATCCAAGTCTGTGATTAAATCAATCGGAGATATGTACTACTATATCAGAGAAACTCTAAAACCAGCTCCGAAAAAGCCCCACTATCTTTTCAACTTTAAAGATATAAGCAAAGTAGTGCAAGGTTTACAATTACTTGCCTCCAAATCAAAAGTAATTCCTGTCAAGCTAACAAAAAAAGGTGATTTTATTTCGTTAATTTTTGATAATTTAATTAAAATTCAGCAATAACACTCAAAAATCGGAGGGTTTTTTTTGACCCTTTTTGGTACTTCTTTTGCTTGTTATTCCAAAAATTTAATCTTTTTTGAAAAATATTTTTTTCCATAAAAGCTAAATTCAAAAAAATATTATAAATATTAAGTTTTGATTACAATATAATTTTATTTTCATGCAAACAAAAAAATTATACGTTAAACCGGGAGAGGGGTTTTTTGGACCCTTCATAAATATTGTTTTTTTTGTGTATAATAAAGAAAAGACATGGCTAATTATGTTTATAACTTCAAACTTTACCTTAATTTAAATTAATTCCTATAATTAAAAATAAATTTTTGAACCATGTCACTAAGAAAAGCTGCCTTTGAAGTTCTTGAACTTCTTAGAAATGCGGACGATACTCAATCAGAAGTCATTGATAATGGGAACAAGGATGAAATTGATGATTATTTTGAAGAAGAAATGGAGATAATAAATCACCCTATTTCTGAAAATGACTCAGATGAACGCTCAGATAATGTAGAACATGAAGAAGAAGCTAATAATGATAAAACTTCTAAAAATGGAACGATATGATACAATTGTACCAATTGTCACTCGAAAGCAATGGATCCTTATCTTTTATTTAGGTAAGAAGACACATTAGCTTTTATCGGTATTCTTTATGCAAGAGGTGTATTATGCCCAAATGTACCTATTCCAGCCATGTGGTCAAAACTTTATGGAGTCAGTATGATTGGAAAATTTATGTCAAGAGATAATTTTTTTCTTTTTATGATTAATATATAATTTAGACCAGGTTTACATTTTACAGTTGATGAACAATTGTTACCAAACAAAAATCGGTGTTCTTTTATTCAATATAAGCCGAATAAGCCAAAAAATTTTGGATTAAGACTTGAATGTTGGCAAATGTTGAGACAAAATACATCCATATTTAATATTTTGTATAACTTTGGTAATTTATGCTTGATTAAAAGCATAATTAATAGAAGGGTTTTTTTCGACCCCTTCAGGAATTTCTTATAAAAAAATCCGGTTTTTGAGTGTTAAGTAAAATAAGAATTTTTTTTTTGAACAAAAATTTAAAATAAAAATAACTTTTTTTAAATTGGTCAAAAATTCATAAATATATTATAAATGATTTGGTTCTTACTATAACCATACTTCTTCTCATAATATTTTATCTTTAATATAGGCTTTCAAGAAGTGTATTCATTTCATTTCATTTGGCGGACAAATGAAAAAATTCATGGACAATTAAATTTATTTTATAATAGAATAATGAAAAAAATTACTTCTAATTAACAGAAAAAAGCGAAAAAAAATAATTTTTTTGAATTTCTTTCAAGTTATTTATTACTTAAAAACAACAACTACTTCGGAGTAGTTAAGACTGCTTAGACCACTTTTATTTTACTAATTTAAATTGGCAAAAGTGAGATCTTTCAACTCCAAAACATTTTTGATAAAATTAAATTTTTTCAAAAAAACGAATAATATTTTTCAAACACCCAGTTCTATAAAATTTTTTATTTATTTAATTAGAGTTTAAGTCCCATGGACAAATTTTTAATAGACATTAAAGATTAACATTATGAGAATAATTCTATGTACAAAAGAAAAATTATATGGACAGTTGGTTTTTTAAAATTGCCCACCAATGGACATTTTTCTTTAGAAAAGCTGATTTTTCGTATTATTTAATTTTTTCAGTTCTTTATTTTTACCTTTTTTGTTCTTTGTTTTTGATTGTTCTTCTTGTGATTGTGGTGGTTGTTCTAATTAGTCTTTCTGATGATGTTGATGGTTGTACTGATGAAGCAATATATTTCAAGTAAATTGGGTGGTTCACTTCTCATCCATGCTGGCTTTGTTTTCTTTGGAATTCACCTTTGAATTAAAAAATTAAAGACGATTGTCTTTAACAACACCAGAAGAAGCTGCAACTTAAGTTTGTTGCACCTTTTTTACCCAAAATTATTTTTCTGATGTAAATAAAAGACAAAAAATAAAGCATCAATAAGATTTAAATTGATTATTGAATTAATTTTACCTAAAAAAAAAAGATGAAATTAAAATTTTTTTTTTACTAAAAAAAATGCAACAAACTTTATTGCACAATGTTGCAGTTTTTTTTTTATTTTAGTAAATTTTGATTTATCAAAAAAAGAAGAATTTTGGTTCTTTTTGTTCTTTAAATTCACAATACCCAATGAATTGAAGTATTCTTAGCAGTATTGCTTTGATTTTATTTGAGGTGCTTCATAAAGTGACAATTAATTCAAATTGGTTTGAAGAAGAGAAAATTTTTCTGAAGCAGAGCATTTTAAAAATTTAACTTTTGAATTTGGAAAGCAAAGTTTTATATACATATTTTTCTTGAGATTTATTTATTCTTTTGACCAAAGATGTTGCAAATTTGATATTTAAAAAATTTTAATGGCATATTTTTCTAAGTTAAAGACAACGTTCAAGATCAAGTTTTGCAACAAACTATCACAATAATAAGACTTGTTGCTCATGAAATAATGCGAGTATTTTTGGACCGTATAACTGATTTAAATGGTAAATTAAAAATCAATTGATAGCTAGGATAAATTTTTATTTCATTAAGACGAAAAATGGTTTAAAATAAAATTGGCGCGCATATTGGAGAACAATTTTTGCTATCCAAACGAAACTGAATTGGAAGAAATAAGCGAAGGATTTTATAAACAAACTGATTATGTTCAAGTTGGAAATGAAGACTATTATGACATGTCAAATACAGCTTATAGCAACAAATCTTTAAAAAAAGTTGTCACATTTAAAGTCGGTTTGACTTTGGATAGAAATTTTCAACCCTTTAAAGGTGCTCTCATTTCTAAAGAAGAAGTAAAAAAAAAACACCTAAACTAAAAAAGCTTTAATTTAATTAAATGTATATTTTTTTTTAAGCTTGGTATTGAGAACTTTGAACAATTTTTAAACATCATTTTTTCAAAATTAATTATTCGTCAACCAAATTATGGCTCACAACGTTCTTTGTCTTTGGCAGAAAGAAGCAGTATTTAGATTTAAAAAATTTATTTAATTTTTTTTTCTTTATTTTTTTTATTAGCTTATGTTGAATCAAATATGACTGATCTAATGAATGCAGCAACATCTAGTCTTGATTTGTACGAAAAGAACAAAAGTCTTAGAATGAATTTCTTTTTTCACGAAGATGCAATCAAACATCTTGCCAGATTGACACGGATTTATGTAATTATCTTTGAATAGTCGAAACGAAATTTATTTTTGTTCTTCTTCATTCTTAAATTTTTATCTAACTTATTCAAAAATTTTAGTTTTTTGATTATCTTTAAAAATTTGGTTTGTGATAATGAAAAAAATTTATTTTTAGTAAAATCTGGATACTTAACTTTTTAGAATCAAGCATAGAATAGTTGGCTAAGTACTTGATTATTTTATATTTCAACTCTTGATAAACACTTATGGTTAAATTTTTCCATTTCAAGATTAATTAATTAATTACTAAAAACTTAAAAACCAATAAAAAGGGTATTGTGAATTTCCAGAACAAAAAGAACAAAAATTCTCCCTTTATTGATAAAAAAAAAAATTTAAAAAAATAAAATAATTGAAAAAAAATAATGCAACTTTGTGCAACAAAGCTTGTTGCATCCTTTTTACCTAAAATAATTTTTCTTCTGTAAATAAAAGACAAAAAATAAAACATCAATAAGATTTAAATTGATTATTGATTTGGTTTACCAAAAAAAAAGAAAATAAAGTTTTTATTTTATGCAAAAAAGATGCAGTATTTTTTTTTAATTATTTTATTTTTTTTAATTTTTATTTATCATTAAAGGGAGAAGTTTTGTTCTTTTTGTTCTGGAAATTCACAATACCATAAAAAGTTGTTTCAAAAATAAGTCTAGGCCCAGTCTTTTTTTTTTAAATTTTTTTCAATTTTAAAGTATTTTTTTTTTTTAAATTTTAAAGTCCGGACTTGGACTTTGCTTGAGACTTGTTACTTTTTAACAACTCTGATTTTTCGTAAATATAGCAATAATTAGGTGATTTCTGACTCTAAAAAAGATAAAGCATTTAAATTATTTCAGATATCTAATTTCAAGACAAATTGACTATTATACTGAGAAGCAACAGTTGCTGCTGTTTTTTTTAAATTTCCAGTTATTTTATTTTTAAAATTTATTCATTAATAAAATTTTCACTTAGTGAAAAATTTTGCCGTTGACTAAATTTTTTATTTTATGTCAAAATGATACAAAATGATACCAAATGATACCAAATAAAGTGGGCAACTGTATTTAGCTTTGGTCCTAACATCAGCATTCTCTCTACAGTATGTCACAAAAAATTAGAAGCAAAATTTTTTTTAATTGGATTGTTATATTTTATTTTTCGAAATCCAGATTTTTTTTTATTTCTTAATTTTTTATTTACTCAAATGTCATAAAAATACAAAGTAAAGGAAAAACAGAAAAAAAAAACCCAAAAAAATCCCCAAAAACAATTACTATTGTTATCTAACCGAAAAAAATATGACACAAAAAGTTAGAATCAAAATTAGTTCAAGCTTTAAAATGACCGGCTTTTGCTTTTATTCAAGCGTCGACCCGTTTTTTCATTGAAGAAATCAAATTTTTACAGATTTCAATCGGAATTTTCAACCATTCTTCATGGAGCATTTGCTTTAAATGGTCGACTGAAGTTATCTTGTAATTGAGCAATTTGTGATCAATATATGCCCATAAATTTCAATTGGATTGAGATCAGATGATATTGGACACCATGGAAGAACTGTAAAATTATGCTATTTAAACCAATTTTTTACCGAGTTGGCAGTATGTGCAGATGCGCCGTCTTGTTGGAAAATCCACTCTTGGTCATCATCGATTAAAAGCCGTGCCGATCTTTCAAAAGACCTAAAATTTGCCATCTTTGTTGGTCGCTGACTTTTTTTTGACTCATTTTTCTCTATTTTTGGCAAATTTTTGGTAGTTTTTTTTGATGAGATCAAATAATAAGCTAATTATCGCAATTTATGTCAAGCATGGTCTCAAATTAAAGATAATCAAGTGTTTTAGCATATTCGGTAAAAAAATCAATCAATCAATCAATACATTGGATATCTGATTTTTATTTTGATTAAAAAGATTGATTCTAAATTTTTGTGCCAAACTTTTTTTCTACAAAAGATTGTTAATTATTTTTGTTAATTAACAAAGAGACTTTTTTTTTTAAAGCTTAAACGTGATAATTGTTTCAAAAGGAGAAAAAATGAGCTTTAATTAGATACCTAATTCAAGCATAAAAAGTTTTAATTTAACGATAATTTTAATTGTAAAAAATAATTTTTTTAAATTTTACAGTTTGATTCTAACTTTTTGTGACATACTGTATCAACGCACCATATATTGAATAATTTAATATGCATCATCAAACCACTCTTAAATTAGTTTTGTTCTATGTTCTGGAGCCCCATTCTGTTGAAAAAACCAAGGATCATCTCTTTGGTAAAAAATATCGACAGATGCCAAGAGTTAATTTTCAAATGTTTCCTTTTTGGCATGTTGATATTAATTCGCCTCTAATATATACGACAACATCCTGTACCCTTACTACTGATATTCCTGCAAAGTCTCCACCACCTTGTAGAGTTGGTATTACAAATCTTTGGTCGTATTTTTCTTTTTTTTTAATCTTTTGACTAAAATCTTTGATTTTATATGTTACACCTCAAAATTGGACTTATCACTAAAAATTACCATTCGCCAAGGTTCAATTGTCCATTTTAGTCTTTTTATTGGATCTAATGCCGTAAGAAATGGCTTTTTCAGAGCTATGTAAGTTTCTATTCCTTTACTAGATAGAATTCTTCTAACTTTTTTTCTACTTAAATCTAAAAAATAAATTTTTTTAAAACTATTTTTATATTTTTAATTAAAAAATTCAATTTAAGTGCATGAGCCGAGGCCATGCAGTTCTCGTATCACAGCAATACGGTTTGGGTCGGACCAATTCAGTTCGCTTGAGTGCATTTTTGTCCAAAATGAAATATTTCGAGGCAAGAGTGACACAAGACTATGAGAAGAGCGAAAAGTACATTCGCGCTGTTCTTCGTCAGTGTTGTCTAATCGCCGGAATAAAGGCATCCAATTGCATTATTTACATAAAAATGGAGCACTATCCGCATCGAATAATCGAAAATCTGATCGCTTTCACCAAAACTGGCATTTATCCGGATCTATTTAGCGAACAAGAAATATGGAGCATTGCCAATGAGATTAGTCCGCACATAAGCGCTGGCAAGCGTGTTGAAAAAACATTCTCAATATACAACAATTTCATAAATTTGATCCAAGAGCGAGTGCATGTTATAATTAGTTTGGAGAGTGGTTTGACTGAATACGAGCTTGGCGACTTGTTTCGAAAGCATAGTGAACTATACACAGACTTTTATGTCGACATTTACAAGCCGCTTACGATCGAAACGCTTAACTCAATAGCGAGATACTATTTGGCCCTTCAAATCGAGGAGAATCGCGCCAGAAAGCTCAGCCGCAAATACAACAGATTCGAGGACGACGAAGACAACTTGAACTTGGCCGAAATTCAGCAATTCAGCTCGGCTATGGTCGATCTTCATCTAACAGCCACACATGAGTACATAAAAATGTACAAGCCATTGAAAAAATTGCGAGCTAAAAATACTTTTTTGCCCAAGCCATTCAATGTAAGCATGTTCAAACAAATGTCCATTTATTTTCTAATCTACATGAAACGAATTAAAGAACAAGAAAATTTTAAAATGGAAAAATTTGATCGTGTTTTCTCTAAAATAGGACATGTTAGCGAAAAGCTTAAAAATTATGACTCGCTTAGAGTCGATTTAAAGAATAGAATAGGTCAATTTAAAGCAATTATAGCGTCATGGGATGATAGAATATCGAAACAAAAAGATTCGTTTCAAATAGCAGTAAATGAGTGTCGCAAAGAAGAAGCGCTAGTGGACGAAATGAGCACTGCGCTTGAAAAACTCAAACAAGATGTGAACAAAGACGTAAACGAGTTTAACAAGTCGTTTACGCCTCAGTACGAAATGGCCCTAAAGGCAATCGAATCGCTCAATCAGGAGTGTTTTAGTGAATTGAAGAGCTTTAGACATCCACCGAAGCAAGTGATGATTGTGGTTGACACTTTGTGCGTAATGTTTGACAGAGAGACCGGATGGGAGTCCGGCAAGCTGTTGTTGATAAAAAAAGGATTTTTCGACGATTTGGTCTACTATGACAAAAAAAATGTCTCGGACAAAGTATTTGACTATTTGGAGAAAATATGCCAAGAGACCGAATTTGATCCGGCTGTTGTTAAAGTTGGCAGTATGGCGGCTGCGTCTCTCTGCACTTGGATTCGAGCTGTATATGAGTACTCGAAATTCGAGCGAACTGTTGGCCTCAAGACCAAAGAGCTTAAAGAATACGAAGAATTGTACAACCATAGACTTGGTGTGCTCGGCGAAAAGCGCATTGAGTCAGAGAAAAAGTGCAAAATTTTGGAAGACTTTTGTCAAAGTAGACTTAACGTAATTAGGGATATAAAAAAAATTCATATCGAACAAGAAAAAATAGACCAAGAAGAGCAAAAAGCTGACATGTTGCTCAAATTGTTGAGCGACGATTATAACAATTGGAAAAATGAGCACAACTTGTCCGCTTGTCTAATCGATTCGTATAAACTAGACGCATTGCTTACATCGTCGTTTGTGTGCTATGCCGGTATATTTGACGCTGCCAATCGGCTCAAAATATTCGACAAATGGACACAAATACTGAAAACATTTGGCCAAGAGTCGAACGCCAAGTATATGCTGCGCAACGACTACAAATTCAAAGACATTGTCATAAATTCGTTCGACTACAAAAATTTAATAATTCAACTTAATCGAATCGGTCTAAAAGACGAGCATTTTATTAACAACGCGCTTATATTGCGAGAATTGTGCTCGCTGCCAAGCACAATGAGCTGGCCGTTGATTATCGATCCGGAGAACAATGCAATTAGAGTTATGTGCATATTGCAAGAGTCGGTTGACTATTTAAAAAATTCTCTAAATAGCGAATTTATAAACTCGACGCCAATCACTAACACCAGTGGACCGTTGAAAAATCAAGGCTCCGTATTTGCGCCATTGCGCGATCACAATTTGACCGATTCGGACGAAATGCCCGTAAACGAGTCTACTTTTGCCGAGCATGATCGAAGTCATGCGCCCATATGCGACACGTCTACGTCGATTAACTACGAAAACAATAAATACGATCCAAACAGCACGCTTAATCAAAGTATGCTAATGTCGGCCTTTGAATCAATTCAGCCAAATATTGAAAACGTCGAGTCATTGCCTCCTTTTTCGGCTCAATCGAGTCGTTTGTCTCATTCACGCAAGAGTGTTTCGTCGCGCATTAGCGAACGTTCAAGCATTTGGGAGGCGTCTACTTTCTATTCACGTTCACAAACTGTGGCCACTGTTTATCATACTAAATCGGGTCGGCCGTTGCTCGAATCATTGCAGGCTAGCTTTGAAGTAGATGTGCAAATACCGACTATTGAGACCGATTTGAATGTGATGCCCAAGGACAATATGTGCATATTGGACGCTTGTGATTCTGATCTTGAGTACAAGCTTATAAATGCTGCTGTGCATGGTGTGGCCGTTTTTTTGAAAAATAGCGAGCGCTATCCGCTTCAAAGTCGCATTGTTGAAATTCTACTCGAACGAGACTATTTCTACAACACAAATTTGAACAAAGAATTTCTTAAATTTGGCGAAGAAGAAATATACATTAGTCCAAGTTTTAAGCTTATACTTCAAGTTAATAGTCCCATATGTGCTAATAGCGATTCGGCTAATAACTTTTTGTTTCATCGATACACAAATCAACTAAATCCGGCTCATTATGTGCTTGATTTTGCGCCTAGCGCCAATTTTATAGCCACCGATTTTCTGCATATTATAATGGACATGGAAAAGCCTGGCTATGTTAATCAAATGCTTTTGGCCGACAAAATTTATTTCGAATCCGAATTTAATATTCTCAATAGACAAGTAAGTTTTGTTTGTTTTTTCTAAATTTATCTTTCTTGTGACCAGACATTTCAAAGCAATAAAATAACATGATGGTTGTTGGTTTGAGTGATACACTCAAAATTTAGAAATTTCTTATTAAAAAATTAAAAAAATGATAAAATAATTTTTATTTTTTAATTTTTTTATTTTTCAATTTTAAAAAAGAAAATGAACTCTTGGATGATGTGATTAGCAGAGTTGTTTTAAAAGTCCCGGAAAAGTCCAAGTCCAGACTTTTTGTAAAAAATTTTTTTGTAAAAGTCCATCATTTGCTTCGCTTCCATATTAACCACCTGGGACGTCAAAAATATCATTTTTCCCCAACAACAATAACTACAGTACAAAGCTAAAATAAGTTAACAAAAAAATAAACAAAATCAAAAAAAAAGTTTAAAAATGGGAAAATGCTAAGATTAAAAAAAAATAAAAAAATATACACATCAACAGACTTGCAAGCTTATTATAATGTTCAATTAAGTGCATTTGTTTTAATGTTCAGAAAATGTTCAATGTTTAAAAATTTTCAAAAAGATGTTTAAACATTTTTAAAAACTGTTTGAACATTTTGAGACATGCTGTTAACTTATTTCAGATTTGTAAGGTATCTGGAATTTGATTTATCCTTGGATTTGACATGAGACCTGTGACTTTTAAACAACTCTGGTAATTAGTAAAGTTTTTGATTAAACTTAATATTAAAAAATATTTATTAATGAAAAATTAATCGGGCGGTCTACACATATAATAAATCTAAAAAAATTAAGCGCATTTAAATGTTAATTTAATTATGCTTAAATAGGAAAAAAATAAAATTTGAAAAATCAAAAAATTTAGCTTTGTCTCATTTAACTGCACTCTTGATTTAAGTATTCAACCAAACACCTTTGTTAAATCTTAACGTTGAACTATGTAATTAGAGATAAATACTTAGAACAAACTTGGGAGTGTTTTACATAAAATTCAAGTTACCGACCCAGACCAAAAAAATTTTAGTTAAAACACTCCCTAGTTTGTTCTAAGTACTCGAAAAAAAATGAGTTTATAGCATTGCACTATACACATTATCAAAATTTAAATGCAATGCAATAAAATTGCGGACTTAAATTTTTTGAGCAAAAATTTTACTTTGCCTCTTAGTACAGACATAGAAATAAATAAATAAACATTTTTGGCATTTTATTCAAATTTTTATTAGCCCGTATAACCGAAAGGTTTGCGTGTTAGTAGTCCAAGCATAGGGTCGAAGGTTCGATCCCCGCAAGGAGAGAGAAAATCTTACGAATGTCTTTGTACGGGGCGCATGTTTTAACCCCTTTCATTAAGAAAATGGGGTCCAGTTCCGACTAAGATGATCATATCGATGCAGTCACCTCTGTGTCAGATCGGAGCCTTCGCTCAAAAAGGTACTTAGAAAGGAGATGAGCTCCCCCCTATGCTCCACAAGGAGCGAACAAGGTTTTAAAAAAAATTCAAATTTTTATGCTATACAATTTAATGGCTTCAATTCTACTAAACAATAAATATCAAAATTCTTAAATAGAGGGGTAGAAAATCTACGGGAGTAAAAACAGCAATTGCAAGAGAGGCTACCATGACTTCAAAATAAATTAATCAATTAATTTTTTTTGTTTTCTTTGAATATAAAATTTATTTGTTCAAAGTTTAATCAAGTTGTTTGACAATTGTTTCAGTTCGAAATTTTTATTTATCAAATTAAAGTTTAACTTCCATTGATAAATTTAAATATAATTTTTAAATAGTTAAAAAAGGATAGAAAAATTTTAAAGACAGTTAAATATTTATTTTAAATCAAGTAAATAATTTTACTTTTATGAAAAAATCAAATACTTTTTGACACTAGAATACACAAAGATCAGAGCTTAAAATTAGAAATTTTTACAAAAATGTCCTGTTTACAGAACCATTTCTCTCAAGACTTTAAAAATATAAACAAATAATAAACCAATCTTTTTTTTAATTTTGATTTTTTATTGATGATTTTTTTTTAAAGGAAGAAATCCTCGAACGCTTGAATAACATAGATCAGTCAATATTGGACGATAAAAATTTGATCAAATATGCTCAAGACAAAAATCAAAAATTAAAAGAAATAAACGATTCATTTAGTGAATCTTTGCATTTAGAGTAAAAATTTTTTATAAATTTTGATCATTAAATTAATTTTGTTTTTAAGAAAAACATTAAAAGAAGCGAGCAAAGACTATCAACCAATGTGCTTGACAATATCAAGTATTTTCGAAGCACTCAAGCTTATTTACTTGATCGAGCCTCACTACTATATCAACTGGTCACTGCTCAGACAACTTTTGCTTTCAAATTTTGAACCTCTTCATCGAGAAAAAGGTCCCATGGGCGCAGCAAGAGCCAAACAAATTGAAACCTATTGCCTAAGACTTTTCTATGAATACATATCATCTAGCATGAACAATCATCATTTTACCATATTTCTTTTCATTCATTCCATATTAATTCAAAACGGCCAAGATATGGATAAAATGTCATCAATTTTTCAAATGCTTCACACAAGTTTATCACAGGACACGTCGTTTCGTGAGCCTGATGTGTTCAAAAAACCATCTGAATTAACTTTATCAAGCTGGTCTAATTTAACCAAACTCGAACGTCTAAAACCAAGCATTTTTAAAAATTTACTAAAATCTATATCTCTAAGCAATCATAAATGGAATGAATACTTCAATATTAGTAATTGTGACATAACTGAAAAAGACATTGATTTAATAAACCCATGTCCTTTGGAACAAGAATTGACAATTGTCGAAAAAATGATATTGTGGACTTGTTACAGGCCAGACAAGTTTTGTGATATAATTTCTAAATTTAATGTGTATCATTTGGGTGGTCTGATACCCAAAACAAATGAGCTTAATTTAAAAAATGCTCACCAACTTTCATCAAGATCAGTGCCTATTTTGATATCGACTCCTAAAGGTAAATTTTTTTTTGTCTTTAATAAAATAAATATTTAAAATTTTTAAAATAATAATATTAAACTTTTTTATCTTTTGAGTAAAAAAAATATTTTTAAAGCTATAGAATTAATTACTGCTATAGCTTGTAAAAGCTTGTGAGGCTGGTGGATAGTTAAAGTGGATCGTTGTTTTAATATTTTATTTCTTATAAAAACTCTAATAAAATGTAGCGACTATTTATAATAATTCGCCTTAACTAATATTTAACAAACTCAGAATTAAAAGTTTAGACTATAAGATAATAGACTTTAAGAATTCATAAATAATATAAAATAATATTAATTTAAAATTATTATTTAATTTAAATAATAAAAAAAATTTAAACTGTTCTATGAATGCGTGTCATATCATAAGCTTAACCCATTATGAGTAATTTTTTACATCTTCTACTACTACTACCACTACTAAAATTATTCATAACATATACAACAAAGTAATCTACTATGAGCCATAGATCATTTACTGAATAAGCAACAAACTTTTGACAAACTTTTTTTTTTCTTGCTGCTGAACGAGGTCCAAGAATTAATTTATTTATTCTATTAAAAAATTCTATATAAAACTTTCACATAAAGGTCATTTTTTCTAATTTGTATCTAGGACTGGTCAGGTAGACCGGTTTTAAAACGGTTATTTTATAAAAATTATTTCATAAAATTTTTATTCAATATCTAAATTCACCATGACTCAAGAATGTGATTAAATGGTGGTCTGATAGTAACTTAAAATACCTAAAATTAATAGCTAAAGACTATTTATGTATAATGCCGTCAAGTGTCCTTTCTGAAAAGACATTTTCTTCGGCTGGTCAGGCAATAACAAAGGATAGAACTTCATTAAATTTTAATAATGTAAGAAATCTGATGTGTTAAAACTCTTGGAAAAATAATTTATAATTTTCATGTTTCATTTTTTTATTATTTAATAATAGAAAATAAAATATGAAAAATAAATTTATTCATAAATTAAAAAAATTTTATTTTTCGTGATATCTCACAGTCAATAAATCAAAATTTATTAATTTTAAGAATTTATCATCAAGACCGGTTCTAATTTAAGACCGGTTTTAGAAAAAAATAATAGATAAAAGATTTTGACTCGGACTTTTGAAACTTTTTTTTTAAAAAAAAAGTCCGCACTTGGACTTGACTTGAGACTTGTGACTTTTAAACTACTCTCTAAACTTGGCTAAATTTTTTTATTCTATAAAAAAATGCTATAAAATTTTAAAAGTGGTTTTCTAACACCCTAGGTCTTAAGGGTGTTACAGTTTTATAAAAAATGTGATAAAAAATTATTTTTATCTTTTTTGCAAATTTATTTAAAATCTCCTTTAAATTAGAGTTTTTTTCTCATCTGAATTCAAGAATTGAGAAGTTAAGAGCAATTTTATTGCAACATATAGACACTTAAAATAAAAAAAAACTAATTGCCTTTTTTGTTAAATAAAAAGAAGATGGATATTTTAGTGTAACAATCGAGATCGGAAAGTTGGCCAAAGAAATTCATGAGGACATACGTGTAGTTATTTTATCCCTGGATGATGAAGAGAACAAAATAAAACGCTTGGGATATGCTATCAAAGAGTCGATCCGAAACGGCTCTTGGGTAATTGTGGAAAATGTTCATCTTTTAAATCAATGGTCTCGTGATGTTCTAAAGCTTTTATATGTAAAAATAAAAAATATTAAAATAGATTTGTTT
The DNA here is from genome assembly GCA_006352455.1 of Brachionus sp. 'Tiscar'. NCBI lineage: Eukaryota > Metazoa > Rotifera > Eurotatoria > Ploima > Brachionidae > Brachionus > Brachionus sp. 'Tiscar'. The sequence goes on from VANL01000183.1 coordinate 36,505, forward strand.
CTTTTTAAATTTTTTTAAAAATTTTTTATTCAAGGATATAAAAGATTCAAGTAGATCGAAAGAAGAAATGGAATTGTGGAATGACTACAGTCTTAATATACCCGAAACTAAAAATGAAAAGAACCGCAACAGACGAATAGGCATTCATGAAAATTTTCGTTTATGGCTTTTGGCCGACATGGAAAGCTTGCACAAAATACCAGGTAAATATTTTTTATTTTTATTTTAATTAAAAATTAAAATAATTATTATTTTAAATCAAAAAAGATTCATTGATTTTCGATTCAGTTAAATTAGTGTCACAAAAACAAGACATGGAACAAATATATTTGAGTTGTGTGAAAAACATTGAATCAAGAAAAGTAAAATTGAAAAATTTTGTTGGCCAATTTTTTTCAAATAATTTTTGCTACTTAGACAATGAGTAAAAATTGGATTGAAGAAGCTTCAGTGGTGCATAGTTTGATAAATCACAATGAATTAAAAAAACCGAATGAGTGGCATTTTCAGGATTTTTACACTTATCTCAAGTGTCTTAAAGATCTTGATGAGCTTATTCAAGATGCTGACGCTGATCTAGATAACATTCAGTTCAACATTCTAAATGATATGATCTACACCATTCAATTAAAAGACCCGGTCGATATCTTTTTTGCCAAAAAACTAATCAAACAGATTATTCTCGACAAGGTAATTTGATTTTAGTTTTAAATGTTTTAACAAACACACACACACATACACAAAATTTGGGATAAACATTTAAATTTTTTTGTTTTTTCCAACAATTCAGACAGACATTTCACTGCGATTCTTAGTATTTGGGTTTTACTTCCTAAATAAATCAAATATAATTGAAGAATTTTAAAAGTAATAAATTTTTATCAATAACATCAAATGCTTTTCTAAAGTCAATAAACAAAAAGACATTTGTTCGTTCTTCTCTTTAGCTTTATATATTTCACTAATATACTCATGGATGACTGTTTGACAAGAATTTTCAGATATACACCATGTTTTAGAAAAAAACAAAAAAATTAAAAAATTTTAAATTTTTTTGTTTTTTTTTAATATTTCGAGCTAAAGCTCCGGATATCTTAATAGTTTTTAAGTTGTTACCAGACTTGTTTTTAAGTCACAAGTCTTAAGTCAAGTCATGACTTTGACTTAAAACTGTGACTTAAAAACAAGTCTGGTTTTCATGCTTACGTTTTAAAAATACACCCGGGTGTTTAAATTTTAAATGTGTTTTTTTTTTAACATTAACCTACAAAAATGGGCCAAAAGCTTTTTTCTGGTATCCAAAGCTCCTTCAGATTAAAAAAAATTATATTAAAATAAAATAATGTTAAATAAGATAATATAAAAAAAAAAAGAAAAAATAAGTAAAAGTATAATAAAAATAAAATAGATTAAAAATTAAAATTAGGAATTTTGAAAAAGAAATTGACAGGTAATACATGGTTAAATATTTAGGAGTTTAGGAAAAAACGAAGAAATTGTAAGATAGTAATTACACAAAGGGGTTGGGTACTCGATAAATCTTGTTTATATTTGAGATGCCACCTTTATTTTTAAATAAAAAATTTGAAACAATTGACAATTGATAAGTTTCCAGTCTTCTGATATTTTTTAAAAGCTAAGCAATTAAAGAGTTTACATAGTAATGGAACAAAAAGTAAATCATTAATATTAATGATTTGGTTTACCTTAAAAAAAAAGACCTTTCATCAAAATTTTTCAATAAGAGCTCAAGTATCTGAATTGACTTAAATTCGACCAAGTTGATCATTCTTATCAGATCATTAAAAATTAAAAAGCTGTCGAACCGAAAAAAATAAGAGTTCGTTCACCTAAACTTAAGGCTAACGTTGAACTAAGTAATACTGAAGAAATTGAATTTAAAAAAAGACGTGGTCGATTATCAAAGGCCAAGTCAGCTTTGAATATTGATTTACTTTATGCTATAGTTTTTTTAACTTGTTTTATTATATGCCACACTAATTTTTTAATACTTTAAGGGCTAAATCTAAATAGGTTACTTAATTTTTTTTTAATACGTCATGTACATTTTTTGCTTATTATAAAAACTGCAAAAAACAATATATATAAAAAAATTAATTGACTTTAAAATTAAATTTCTTCAAATACAAAAAGATTGCTTAATGAGAGCTAAAAAAAAAATTATGCGATAAGAAAAATTCCAAGCATTTTTTTTATTATTTAGAAAAAAAAATCAAATTAAAATGACTAAATGCTAAAAATATTAATAAATATTTTTATCAAAGAAATTTGAAACAACGCAATTGCTAGAGAACAAAGAAAAATTTTATTCAACAATTCAAAAAAGTCAGCGATCAAGGTAAATTTACATTATTTTAATTAATTTAGAAAAAAAAAAACATAAATTTTAATTTAAGTTTTCTTATCGAAGAACTGGGAAAAATTTTGACCATTTTAACAAATGATGAAAAAATAACTGAATATGTACAAGATGTTTACAACTCTAGTTTAAATTCATCTGTTATTTTTAACTTTGGAGATGCTTTTGATGCAAAAATCAAAGATTTAGTTGACAAAATCAGTCTTTGTCTGAACCAAATTGATGACATATTCAAACAAACTGGCGAAATTTGCACAAATTTTAATTCAATAATTCTAAAAGATGACCTAATCAAATACAAAAAAGTTATGGAATATTTGGAAAATAATTTTAATACAACTCTTAACTGTATCAAAGGACTGGAACATATAGACGAAAAAATTTTAACATTTCATAGGACAATTGAAAATTTTAATCAAAATGAAAAAATTGATTTTTTTCAAGCAAGCGAAATTTTGTTACAAAACTCAACAGTTTTGTCAAAAAAATATCTCAAAGTTTATTCAGAATTAAAGCATACGAACACAGACATCAATTTGTTTCACTTGGATCTTTGCATTCCAGTTGATCCGTGTTCAATGATAAAACAACTGACCACAGATCGGTACAATCAGGCAGTCAAAGAGTCTTGCAAAAAATCACTCGCTGACTCGAATTGCATAATAAATTTGCATGAAAATCTATTTTATTTTGAAGTAATTGAAGATTCAAATGAAATTAATGATCAAAGTTTAATTATAGAAAATATTTATATATCTAATGCTAGTTATGATTTGATGACCAAGTCATTTGTGTCAACAAATCGGAAAACTTTGAGCAAAATTTCTGTCGCAAAATTGACACCGATTGTAGACATGAGAGTTGTTGAAAAAAATGATCTTAAGCAAGTTCCATTAATTGACCAAAATGGCTGCACTATTTGCATGTTTGGCATAAAATTTTGGCATAGCACGGGCTCAAGTCTTTCAAGTACTTTGACTCAAGAAACAAGCTCGGACAAATCTAATTCTCCCAATAAATTAAATCAAATGACGCCAATACACTATCCACTTTGCTTTCATATTAAAAATTTATCTCAGCATTTTCTAAATTTATTAAACTAAATTTGAAATTTTAAAATTTATCCAATTATTTATTCTATTAAATAAAAATTATTTGAACTTTAATTAATTTGTGTTCTAAAGATAAATTAAGCGAGTAATATATTTTTTAAATAAGTAAAAATGAATGGCAATATCTTGTAAGGGTACCAGTAATTAGTATTTTATTTTTATTTAAAGTCTATTATTATATAAATCGGCTATTTAAAGGAAAACATAAATAAAAAAAGAAAACTTCTATTTTACATAATTAAGATCATAAATAATTAACGTTCAAAATTTCCGGACTTTATGATATTCCATACCTAATTTTAAAAAAAAAAAAACAAAAAAACGTCAACCTTTTTCATCAACCGTTAGTTTCTTATATTGAAAGAAAAAAGGAATTTTTCATTTGAAATGAGCATTGTGAAGTTTCGTTCAAAATTTCAGTTTAAAATTTTAAATTCGTATATATTTTGAATGGAATGAATTGATAAGATAAAAATTTAGCACATGATGAAACAAAAAATGTTTCAGGACATGCTCAAAGAAAATAAAACAAATAATCTATTTTTTTTCAAATTGGATTAGCGCGGAAAAGAGTGATTGATCTTGAAAAACAAGGTTCGAACCTCGTTTGTTTCAGTTTCAGAGGAGGGAAGTTAAAATATTTCAATAAACCAAAATTATTTCCAATTATGCAGAACTTTGCTCACATTAAGCAGACTTTAAGAAAAGATATAACTAAAGTTGTTACACTTAATTACATTTGCAGAAAATGTTTCAGATTAGACAAAATTTATAACCTTTTTCCTTTTTGTATTTAAGACAGTTTGTTTCAGACAGTTAAACACATCTCACGGTTTAGACAGTTAAAATAGAGTTAAGTCAAATGAAACAATACACTACTCTAGGAGTGCTTAGTTGTGCAAGAAGTACGAGCCAAGCAAGGATATTTTCTTTTCTCTCTCTAACAGTTAAATATAGAAACATTACTTATTTTATTTTATTTATTTTTATTTTTCCCCATCTATTCATTGAATACATCATGGAATTAATTTAGATCTGATCGTCAGGAACGTGCCAAACGTACTAAATAACCGGGACTTGTTAAAGACCCAGCTCAACGATACGGCCCGCGTGGATGCGCTCTCGCTAATATTAGTGTGCCACCTCGTATCAAACAACCGAACGGAGCCAAGAAACGCCTTTGTGCCGCTAACCCGCCTAGAAGATAATGAGGCAATGCTCGAATGGACGGGCATGGTCTTTCATGGGTCAAGTTTGACGTTCGAAGTCAATCGGGTGTGCGGGGTGAGACGCCGCAAAATGGAAGCGGAATTGGGACTCCCATTGCAGGAGGAGGACGCCGAGGAGTTCTCCGGTCCCGAGAACCTGCCCGACGACGACCCATCGGTCGACGAGCTCGGGGGCAAGCGGCGGAGGGATGTGACCCTATTTTTCAAGAAAAAATTCGAAAATTTAGTTAAGGTATATAGTTAAAAAGTTTAAAACATACTCAAAAACCTAAAACTGAACAATGAAACTTATTCCAAACCAAACTTTCATAAAGTTTTTTTTAAATGGTAACTAAATGAAGTTTGAGAACTTACTGCCCTAATGGCAATGAAGATCATTATGACCTTCATCTTGTTCCTTTTTTTAGTTCTAAGCCAAAAAAAACAATATAGATCTGATTGGAAGAAGCTCATTCCGAAAGTTTTAAGATGTATACGGTTGTCACTCTCTTACTTTCTCCTTTCTTTTCTCTTCATAATCGTCATAATTTTTATGTGTGTTTTTTAAAAAATTATCAGTAACGTTTATAACTGTTTCTGCTAGATTCCGAGGTCTTTGTTTACTAGATCGTAGAAAACTTTCGAAAGTCCAATTTTTCGAGTCACAAATAAACCCTGAAGAAGGAACATCAAGTTCTATGTCTTCTTCTTGGAGATCTTTATAAAATAAATTAATATTAAAAAATTCATATTTTCTGAAGAAAATTACTCTTTAAAATTTCATCAGTTGAACTTAATTGCATCTCTTAAATTAATGCTGATAATGCCAAAAACAATAATTTTAATTTATTATTTTTCTAATATTTAAATCTAACGCTTACTTTTACGGCATGAGCAACTTTGTTTTCAATAAGAATGCAATGTAAACCTTCTTCTTTGCCTTTTTTAATACTTCATCATAACTAATGTCTCGAAACTTATTTTTTTCTATCATTAACAGGGATTGAACTTAGCCAAATGCTATTACTATTCACAGTATAGCAATAAAAAAAATTTGTTCTTTAAGGCAATCTTTACACCCAAAATCACTTTTTTTATAAGATTGGTTTCAAAAAAATATTCGAGTTTGACCGAATGCTAAAGTTAAAAAACATCCAAAAGAAATGAATCCGGTTTTTTTAGCCAATCATTAGAGCAGTTTATTATCTTTTTTCAAGGCAATAAGTTTATTCAAAAAATTTACAATATAATAATAATAAAAATAATAATAGTTTATATTCTACGATCAAGTTTAAAAGCTTAAATAACAAAGCAGAACGACTCACGTGGTACGGAGTTAGATATTTTCTTCGGATATATTTATTTGGTTGAACTTCTTTAATCATTTGAAGTATCCATTATACAATAATATGATTCTTTTTAACAAATTAATTTTTTTTTCCTTTATGTCCGCAAATAAATATTTAGATAATCTAATTTTCAATTTTGAATATTGAATTTTTTAGTTATTTGTATGCTTTTCTTTTTTTTGCTTCAGATTGCTGTTTTTTTTCATTTATTTATACATAAAAAAGATTTTGAAAGATTAACGTGAAACTATTAAACTAAGAGTAAACAAGCTAGCTTTAAGTTGCAAGCTTAGAAAATATATTCAAGTACATCAGGATAATGGTCGCAAAAATAATAATAATAATAATAATAATAATAATAATAGTTTATTTGTTAGTCGAAGTGAATAATTAATTAAAATTTTAAAATTTTTATATTTTTTATGTTTATTATAATGCAAAAATTAAAACCCTTGTATGGACAATCTGTAAATTATTTTTTTAACTGAAACTAAACTAACAAAACAATCTATATTACATTTTTATTGCTAATTTGTATCTGTATCTTTTTCATTTTAATTTTTAATACATTGCCAAAATTGGCGCTAAATGAAATAAATAAAAATATAAAATAATAATAGTCTAATATTTAACACAGCATTTAAGACTTGCTCATCGCATAAGATCATAGTATTGCAATGTGAAACATTTAAGTTGGCAAGAATCGGTATTGTAGTTATTGAGAAAACTACGACATAAGTATTTATTTATTCATTTTACTTTCAAAGTTTCCTTACAAAAATAAATCTATTAGTCATTAAACCTTTTCAAAATAGTTACGTTTTAATCCAAATTGAAAAAAAAAGTGGGGGATAAATGTCAACTAGTTTTATTTGTAAATTACACTTTAGTTAATAATAATTTGTCAGTTATATTAAATTATTTTTCACTTAAATAAATAAATGTCTATTATATTAAATTATTTGCATTAAGAATTTTTTATATAAACAAAATATTTGTCATTTAATTATTAATTAACTATAAAAAGCTACAGAAAGCAGGCTTGCGCCTTATTAAGGAAGTCGTCTATGGTAGCTGCTTTCCAGTTACCAAGAAAAAAGGTTAGTGTGTGGCTTTCTTGACATTGGAGATGAGTGCGTCAAGCTTGTTCTTGAAATGGTTTATAGCCGAGGCACTGATTACTGTCTCAGGTAGTCTGTTCGACTCTCTAATTGCTCGATTTGTGAAAAAGTTTTCACGTTGGGCGCAGTTGGTTGGTGCTTGGACGGAGAAACGCCTCTTGTGCTCTTTAATACCCTGGGCTGGTCAGAGTTGGAAAAGCGAGCTGCACTGCGGCAGAGATCTGATAATGATAACCCACTCTATGCTATTTAAGCAATTTTTTGACTTGAACATTTGGATCATGTCTCTTCCGGTCCTGCGTTCAGTCATAGTTGGCAATCCCAAGATGGAAAGGCGATCGCTATAACTAAAGTTTCGGATTCTCGGTTCAAGTTTGGTTGTTCTTCTTTGTACTTTCTCAAGAATGTTTCTGTCCTTGACAGTGTAGAAGGACCAAAACACAGCTGCATACTCCAAATGGCGCCAGACATATGCGCAATATAGTGTTTTAAAGGTGGAGTTCGTTCGTCCAAGGATGGAGATGACCTTGTTGGTTTGGTATTTGATATGGCTGGAGAACTTAATATTGCACGCAAAAGTAACTTCCAGGTCTTTTTCAGTATTAGTTTAATTCAGTACTGATCTCGTCACACCTATGCAAAGGTCTATGTCCGAATACTTGTTCTTGCCAGTTCTGCTGAATTCCATTACTTTGCATTTTTCTATATTGAACAGCATCTGCCAAATTGTGGACCACTCAGTTAGTGCATCAAGATCCCGTTGAAGCAATCTTAGGTCGATAACATTACGGATGTTTGTAATGAGCTTACTGTCATCCGCGAAAAGTTTAATGACGTGGTTTACTATATCAGGCATGTCATTGATATGATTGTCAATTATATCTATCAGTTTTGAATACAGTAAGGAATGTCTCATTGTTGCCTTAAAAACAGACACAGAAGTTAAAATAAATGTAAGTGAAAAAACCTACAATGTTTCATGGTCTGAATGAAAACAATTTGCGTTTTAGTTCATGTTCTTATCCAGTCTGATTTAAAAATTACATGTGCAAGCACATATAGTCATTGCATATTGCTCAGGTTTATTTTCATTTTAATTACTGACAATAATTTTTTGACGAAAAGAAATTTTAAATGACACCTATTTTTATTCAATTTAGAAATATTTTTGTATTACAAAAATTTATTACAATTATTTTTTTTAATTTAAAATTGAATAATAAACTCTAAAGGGGCGAAAACCCAAAGGTTTAACATTCAAAAAAAAAAACTTTAAATGATTTTTTATCAAAATTTTTATTTTTCCACTCACATCTAAAAATATGATTCAAATTTATCTTACTAAGTTCTAAAAATATTAATATTACAGTACCGTAAATCCTTGTAAACTACCCTATGGGCTTCAAATAAAAAATCACTGAGATTCTAATTTAAAAATATGATTTGTGTTAAAAAATTTTTTTTGTTTTAAAACTATACACCCGGGGTGATAAAAAAAAAATATTAATTTTTTACTGGGCTTATAATTGATTAGTTCGGAACTAATTTACAAAAATTAAAAAAAATACAAAAAAAAGAGAAGAAAATTATGAGAATTTATTTTTATTTTTTTTTTTTTAGCCCGGGATAAAAAATAAATTTTATAATTAAAAAACTGGGGCTTTACTCAAGTCAAGGTAGGGGGGTTATAGCTATTTATAGTCTATTACCCCGGGCTAGTTTACAAGGATTTACGGTACGTTTCAGAAATAAGTTGACAGTGTTTAGAGCAGTGCTTAAGCTTACTCTACAACAATTTTTACAATTTCACAATTTCAAGGTTAATCAACAGGCTAGTGCCCTTATCGTAGTCGACTGATTAACACTTCATTTATTTAATTTAATAAAAATTTTTATAATTAAAAACATAATTTTATAAAAATAAAATTAACTGTTATTTTGAAAACAAAAAAACATTGATAAATTCATATCAAATTTTTTAAATTTTTTTAACAAAGTCCATAAAGATCAAATTGATATTATTTTAAATTGATAGCCTGAATGTTGAAAATTTAAGCATTGATCGTTTGATCACAAAGCTGTTTACCAATGCTGTACTTGAGAAAAAAAATCCAAATGTGTTTTCTCCACTGTACGTTTTAGCTATCGGTTCAATCAGGTTTGCACTATTCCTTAAATTGTAACTTAAATTTCTCGAGTCATTTTTGAGAAGTCTATTTTTTAAATTCTCAGGTGAGTTATGATAGAACAAAATCTTAAAAGAGAATGATAACATTCTGTCTAAAAATCTATACTGAAAAGCATATAAGCCATATTTTTCCAAAAAATTATTAACATCATTAAAGTTTTTCGATTCACATTTGAACTTAAACAATTTAAAAATAGAAAAATAATAACTTTTAGCCAATTTAATTATTGCCTCTTTAGAAAAATAACACAAAAGAGTTGAACAATAATCAAAATAAGGTAGGATAAATGTTTTAAAAAACTGAACTTTAACAGAAGTTGACAAAAAAAAGAGTCTTTTAATACTAAACAATTTACTTCTAAACTTTTAATACTAAGCTCTAGAGCATGTGCTCAAGCGCTGCTTAAGCAATCTAGTGTCAACTTATTTCAGAAATGTACTGTATTAAATATTAAACCTACATTTTGAGATATTAAGTATTAATTCCAAACCCCATATCCAATACCCTTATTTTTTTGGATTTGAAAGCCTGGTAGCGAGTTTTGATAGTATCAATTTTGGGTAAAAAAATTTTTTCTTTAAAAGAAGATTGTTTTTGCAATATTAATGCAATTGCGTAAAAAAATCTAACTTAAAATTTTTTTTTAAATTCAAGCCCTCATCAATAATTCAACAAAATATTGAATCTAATTTTTTTTCCTATCAAAATTAAAATCAAAAAAATATTATAATTAATTTATTTAGATAACTAAATAAAGCCAAAAATTTATTAAGTTCGATTTTTTTCCATTAGGGAAAAATTCGGATTTACTTTTTACTTCCTCTAATACGATTTAAAAAAAAAAAAAGCAAATATTTTTTATAAATAATTTCAAATTTTTCATTAAAAATTGGAATTTTTTTTTTAAAAACAAAACAAAATTAAAAAAAGAAGTATATTTTCTTGCATATTTTGAGTAATTATGGTAATTTGTGCAACCTAAAAAGCTAATTATATTTTAGGGTTTTTTTGGACCCTTTTAGTACTTGTTTGAGTGTTAAAATAAATCTTATATTTTTCCAACATTAGAATAAGTCAAATTTTTGCTTGTCTATTTATGTAAATTGTGCATGGTCATAGAGTTTATTTCTAAACAAAGTTAAAAAGCTGCTTAAGCTATTTTTTAGAGCAGTTTAAGTAGCCTTAGGCAATTTTGTTTAGAAGTGTACTGCAGTAGCTTCTTATTCAAGTCATATTGATTTTCAATAAATAAATTTTAAATAAAATTGTTTTAGATCAGATTGTCACAACAACAAAAAAATAAACTTTAAATAAGTTGAGACAGTTGATTAGTAAATTTGTTGAATATTTCTAAGATTTCAATTAGAAATTTAAAAAATAAAATTTTTAAAAAAAAAAAAACAATAATTTAAAGATATTAATGAGCGCTTTGCAATTCTTAGCCAAAATCAAATATCAAACATGGAAAAAAATAGTGTTGGGTAACACCATTTTTCAGCGGTCTAGTGGCCGATACTCACGGTATACAACACTAGAAAAATTTTTTTATTTTTTAGAAAATTCATAAAATAAAATAATAAAGATTGATAAACCAACTTTTTGAGCCTTGATTTTTGATTAAAATAAAATTTTTTTAATTTAAATGCAGAATTAAAATTTCAGGTTTTTGAGAAAAAATAAAAAAAATTTAATTTTTTCGAGATGATGTAAACTGCATGAACCTATGTTTGTGTTTTGCTCAAGCATTTCAAAATTAATAATATTCATAGTCTTTTTATAATAATAAAAGCTAATTTAAAAAATTTAAATATAGATAAAAAATATCTTTCTAGATAAGTTTTATTCCATGAAAATAAGCCTATTTTGCAACAAAAATTAAATAATTTTTGATTTTTTTTATTGAAAAATGATTAAAATTTATTTAACTAAAAACAAAGAAAAGATGCAACATAAAGCGCCAAATAAAACCCTCCGGCTTTTGAGTTTTAAATAATTAAATATCAGATAAATAAGCTTGTGACTTTATATCTGACTGAATTAACCAGTTTAAAATTAACATATAAATAATTTTAAAAATTAAATGAAATTTTTTTAAATTATCTTTTTGAAAGTAAAAACAAAAAAAAATAAAACAGATAATCAAAATTAAGAAGAAGTTAGAGAAAATATTTTAAAGTAGATTTTTTAATTTCGAAATTAGCTAATATGATCGAAACGCTTGGTACGTTTCTTACAGGTAGATAAAATATTTCTAACCATAATTATGAATAACATTCACCTATGAAAAGAAAAAAAATCTTAGAACGTAATTTAAATGAGCCTAGCTACAGCTTTAAAAGATTTCAATTTCATTTTAATTTAAAAGCTTTTTAGAAAAAGCAAGTTTTCAACAACCAAAAAATATTTTAGAAATTTAAACTAACCCGCTGCTGCGGAGAAACTCAAACGACTCTGGTAGTCTAATAAAACGAAAAACACTTCAATAATGGACATTAATAATAATCAAACTGGAAACTCTAAGGAAAGAAGAGAACAACTGAAAAAAGAAATTGACCTGTTGGGCAAAAATTTGCCATTTAAATTTGAGAAAAATTCTCAATTGAGAATTATGAAAGCCATTTGTACATACATTAAAAAAGACAAGCATTTCAGTCGCATAAACCAGCTTAGCTGCGCTGATCAGTTTATTTGTGCCAATAAAGCTAACATAGATCAACTTAGCTCGGGCTTTATGACCTGTTTCACCAATAAAGGAGACCTAGTCTACATATCTGAGAATATAAGCGATTATTTTGGAATAAATGCTGTAAATTTAATGAGAATAAAAAAATAAAAAAAAATTTTTTTTAAAACTTTATATTAATATTAGTTGGATGTACTTTTTGCCTATGATAACATTATGGAAATACCTTGTAAGCATGACACAGCAATTTTTTCTCAATTGTTCAATAATTACCAAAATTACACTCTACCGAATAGAGTTTGCTTCTATTCAAGTTGGTTTGTGTCACGCATTCAAAAAAAAACCATCTATCTAAATGAATATAAAGTAAATTAATAAAAATTTAAGAAAAAAAAAAATTTTTTTTTTCAAAAATTTCAGCAATTTAAAATGACTGGACACTATGACCCGACAATTGAGTTGTTTGTGTTCACATGTGAGCCTGTGTTGTCGACAAATAACAGAGACGTGCTTACTGCAACCAATGCAAAGTGTTTCAAGACCACACACAAACTAAACTTGCAAATATTGGACTATAGCTCTTCGTTCTATCAATTCCTAGGCTACAATAGCACTGATTTTCAAGAAATTTACAATTTATACAGGCTGTTGAGTGCTGATTGTTTGGAAACTGTGATCAAACGACACAAAGATCGTATAATTTTAAATTACGAAATTAATGGTTATCTATTTTTAAATGTTTTTTTTTTTTTATCTTAGTTTTGCTTGTAAAGAACACACGAGGCTATACAGACAGAGTTAAGCTTATACACAGAAATGGTGGATACATTGACTGCTTATTGAACATGCACTACGATCCCAAAGGCTTCATCGTTTGTGTATATCAAATGTTCACGTATTTTATAAACAAAAAATAACAAAAAATTTTATTTTAAATTTTAATATTTAAAAAAGTAATGATGATATAGAAAAATACATTAGTTACATGGATTTGTTTAATTGCGAAAAAAATCCCGAAATTGAAGAAATAGTTGAAAATAATAGAGTTGATATGAACTCGGATGAGAGTGAATTTTCTGAATCAAGTCCAGCCATAAAGCATAAATTTGACGAAGAGGAAAGATCTGCCAAAAAAATAAAATATGAATTTGAATTAAATGAGGCTTTGAGTATTTACAACATTGAGGAAGAATTGAAAAAAGAGATATACTCGCCTCTAAAATGTGAATATACCAACACACATTTATTTGCATATTCAAATCAAAATGAAGCTCATTTTGGCCAAACAGAATGCTTAAAAGACCAAAACCAAAGTCAAATTGAAGACAATTTGGACAACTTTGACTTTGAAAATCAATTTTTACAAGACTGTGATTTGGAAAATTTTAAATGTGAATATGGCTTATCTAGTGACTTTTATTTAGCGGATTCAAATGAGAAATTAAACTTGAACAATCAATGCTTGATAAATACTAATGGAAATTTTTTAAATACATTTTATGATAGGCAATTTTTTTAAATTATTTTTTTTTTATAACATTCATTTAGCTAACTGCTAGACGGCTAGCTTATTTTTATTTTTTTTCTATTTGATTTAATCTAAGTTCATGCTGGTTATGAACAAAGTCTAAGTCAATAAATTATTTAGCATACTCAAAATTTAATCTTATTTAGTTTTTTTTTTCAATTAAATAAAATAAAATTAGATTAAAAATTTCTCTCATTTTAAAAAACAAAATTAGGTGAGTCGAAAAAATTGAATATTTTTGAGCAGATTTGGTACAAAAATGTGAATTAAGCTTTTATTTTTTGATTTTTAAAATAATTGTTGATCATTAATGTAAATAATATGATAATAATATATACGCTATTGTAATAAACGTGGTTTACGTTTATTATTCTTATGTGCATATACGAGTATTAATTTAATAACTCCCGCTATGCTGTGGTTGAGAGACCAAACAATAAAAGAAAAAACTTTTTAAGGATAAATCTTTATTTGAAATAAATTGGAATCTGAAAACATTAAGTGAAAAACAAGCATTTATATATGAAAAACTTTGACTAGAAAACAATAACCACTGTAACTGTTAAAAATAATATTTTAATTGTTAATAATTCAAATTTAATATGACAATTAATTTGGGGTTATAACACTATATACTATTATATGACGTTATCAGATATTAGAGATCGCTGGTTCAATAAGATTAATAATAAAATTGGAAGAAAAGCATGCCAACATTCAGTGGCGTAGCTACATGGTGGCGAAGGGGGGCGACCGCCCTACCATTTTTAAAAAGTCGATTTGTTTTTAAATAGTTTTTTTTACATTAGATCGCTATAACTTAGACTAAATTAATAAATTGAGAATTAAATTTCTCATTTAGTTAATTTTAACAACAGTATAATTTTTTACACTAATTTTTATTTTATTAGACTAAACAATTTATTTTGCCTATTCAATGTGACATATTTAAGAAAATATCTAAGTTTTCAGTAAAAAACAAAAATTCAATATTGTTGATGTTTTATTTAATAAAATACTTTTATTTAAAATGTTCAATTTTTTATATTTAGTAATTCAAATTGTTTTTATTTATTATACAGTATACAGATAGTTTCTAGGAGTTCATTTTTTTAGGTCCAAAAATTTTTTTTACAATAATCCTAAAATAAAGGTAAAATTTACAAATATATAAAATTAATTTCAGCTTTACTTTTTTGCTCTAGTTTGAAACCAAAAAACTAAGACAAGCGTTACAAAAAACATGTGTGGAAACATATGAAAAAAAAAATTTGTGTTCATGAAAATTGCTAGAATAGACAAGTACAAGAGTTTTGGCAAATAATCTGTAAGTCGAGCTGAATGTTATAGACTCTAAATTTTAAAATATCAAAAATCCAAAAGTGATTCGAGTTCAAACAGAAAAACCGATCTGCTTTTGACTTTTTTATTATATATAATCTTTTATTTTTGCTGACGATCCTGTTTTTAAAAGATTTAAATACGGTAAAAACAGCTAGTTTATATTTCCATATCGAAAAAATGCTAGAGAAAAGATTGGGTCTATTGCGTTATGTGATCACTGGTTCACATAAAAAGTGAACCACCTTACCCAACCTAAATAGGTGATCAGTTGTGTTTACTTTTTAGGTGAACCAAAAATATGTGTACAAAAAAAAATAAGTGAGCCAAAAAAAATTTTTTTTATTGATTCATATGCTTGACAGTAATGTGTCTCTTGAAATCATTTTTTTCAAAATAATTTCCACAAAAATCACATTTTATAGGATCTTTTTTGTTATTTAAAGTCATTTTTACAATTTCTTCTGTAGATGAAGAAAATTTATTCTCATAAGTTTTTTTTTCAATTGTTAAAGCCTGACGCTTAACATCAGATATTTTGACATTTTTAAAACTTTCATCTAATTTCTCAATTATATCTTCTCTAGAAGTGTAATAACGAGTATTTGATTTACTAGTACACATTTTGCTAAACACAAGACCTTCTTCTCTATTATCTCCATCAGTTTCAGTTATTTTTTGATCATTTACATCATTATCAGAATCTAATTCCGAAAGTTTTGCAATTTTTTTAAAATAAGATGACTATTTATTAAAGCTAAAATTTTGAAAAATCAAATTTTTATTTACTTTGTCATAATTTTTTTGGTAAGTATCATTTTAGGTGATCACTTTTTATTTTAGGTGAACACAATTTAATTAAGGTGATCATTTTGAAAAAAATTTTAATTAATTAGTACACATATTTTTGGTTCACCTAAAAAGTGAACACAAATGATCACCTATTTAGGTTGGGTAAGTTGGTTCACCTTTTATGTGAACCAGTGGTCACATAACGCAATAGACCCAAAACATTTGATAACATTTGAAGAAGTAATTAAATAGTTAAAAATTATTTGCTGTATTTCAAATTTATTTTTAAGGTTTTAGATAACTATTCAATCAATGAAAAAACAATTTGAGTTACAACCGATAATGCTTCGAACATGGTTTGTTATGGCGAAATGTTTTGTTGTGCTAACCTAAATCGAATACATATAAGATGTGCTTGAGAATGAAAAATCATTTTTAATTTTCATGATTGGTTTTCTTACCAATTTCTCACGTTTCTACTCTTTGCAAGCTCACTTTTGGCCATATTATAATTTAAATTTTTTTTTTAATAAAATTATTTTCAAATTAGTTCAATTAAAATATTCCTTTTTTAGATAGCCTGGAGATTTTGATCTCAATTTAACAATAATGCTCATAAAATGAAAGTTACGAATTTTTTTAAAATATTTATCAAAAAAAAAGTGCAATTTAAAGCTAACAATAAAAAGGATACTTCTCTAATTTGTATCCAACTCATAGATAAAAATAGTATTTAAAAGAAGTAATAAAACTAAATGTTAATTAAAGAAGATAAAAAAATAATTATTCTTTTATATTACATAAATATTTATTGTTGCCAATTAATAAATATTTAGGATTTCTAATTTTTGAATTTTTCCGAGACCAAAGCTTTCTTAGTTGCAAAAATCATACAATAACTCTTTGTTTTTACGGCTTGTTACTTTTTTTTGAGAAAAATGAATTTACATTTAAATGGAATATCCTTAAACTTTTTTATTATTTAAACAAAAAGATATTAAACAAATATCATTTAAATAATTAGGAAAAGATTGAGTAAAAGAAAGCGTTTTTGAGAAAAACTGCTCACTCAAATAAAAAACTTTTTGAAGAAGATTTCCAGTAATTTGAGAATTTGAAGATCCTTTTTCGATGGATTTATTTGCAAAAATCTTACAATTAGTCTAATAACAATTCACATTTATTTTATTAATAATATTACACCATTCATTAGAGTTAAAATCAGTTGATAGAAAATCTATGTCACTCAAATTTAGTTTCTGAAATTATTCTCTATAAGTGCCTTGAACATTTACAAAGTTTTTATTTAAAAAAAAAAGTCTTTTGACTTGACTAGAAATTGTCCCAAAATCTTATTTAATTGAAGCCATGCCAGAAGACCGATTAACACTTCTTTTATTTAATTTTATAAAATAATTATTACAAATTTAAAAATAAAAATTTATAAATTTGTTTTAAAAAAAATTAGTTTTTATAATCAAAAACTGGCGATACTTGCATTTCAAGCTGGTTGATCGACAGTGAATTAATTGAAGCATCATCAGTGAACAAATTTAAAAATTAATTTAATAGTTAAGTCTTTTGAGTTGAAAAATAATATAAGAATTTTGAACAAGAATTGTTTTATTTTTGTTGTCAAGTCAGTAGCTTGACTTTGAAAAGAAATTTTTTTTTTTTTTTACTTCTGCAAAAGTCTGGTGCATACACTTTATTTGGGTGATACAAGCTTTGTATCAACTGACACAATTTACAAAGCTAATTTTAGACTTCTGTAAAAATTAACAGGGTTCGTACCATTTTCTATTATTGATGACTGTCTAAAGAACTTTTAAAGGCAGTGCATTTGCTTAAAAAAACTCTTCTTTTTCTTAAAATTTTAGGCAGTGTATTGAAACATAGAAAAACCAAAAAAATTGATAATTAATAAACGTAGAATAAAAACATAAAATAATTTAAAACCTACAGTATGTCACAAAAAGTTAGAATGTAGAAGACATAGAAAACGTAGATTAAATAGTTTATTGATTAAGTATACAGTCATTAAATATAAAGATAAATGTAAAAAGCTTGAAAAAAATTGGCTTATATTTTTTATAATAGAAAAAATATTTTTTTTTATAGAATTTTTATTTTCGAAAAATAGAAAAAAAAAATTAGAAAAAATATTTTTTTTTATAGAAAAAATACTTAAGAAAATAAAAAAAAAAATATCAATTTTTTCTCGGTCTTCCTCTTTTACGTTTCGCGGTTTGACCGTTTTGATTTTCTAATAATTGATTATTTCCGCCAAT